>BRZM01000037.1:7549910-7784633 GCA_033238685.1 Lates japonicus | reverse complement strand
GCATGCTTACTTGCTGTTTCACATCATTCGGATTAAAGCACTGCTGCTATTAACTACTACTAATACAGATAATAACTACAGGTGCTGCTATCTGAAGCACCGTGCTGGCACAGCACTGGCATCAGACATTAGCATACTCGAGGTAATGAACCTTTCGAAAAGTGGATGAGGTGACTAAATACCAACCATGAAGAGTATCGTCAAATGCTGAAATAGGAAACTATCAACTGCCTCATCCAAACATGATTTTAATTTCAAGAATTAACCAGATAGAAATGATGTATCTTGTATGTCCATTAGAAAACAGAAGTGACTGTTCGAGATTAGCCTCTGCTCAAAGTTCATAAATATGAAATCAAGACTTATGAATTACTAAGTTACAGCCATGTATAAAATATACTGTACGTTAATCTTTGGGAATCAGCTTTGATATCATATCACCCTGCAGTAAATATATTTAATAGATAATTTGTTAGAACTCTTTACTAACAGTTATACTCATACTGAATCAGAAAGGTGTCAAGGTTTTAACCCATTGATAAGATGAATGATCTCTGGAGGTAACCTACACTTAAAACTGACAACGTAGAAACGTGTTATATATTTGATCGCGAGATTGTACGAACTTTCTGAGCGCCCACCAAATTCAGGCCAGCCTGGCAGTTTGTTACGGATGACGCGATGCGAAAGTAAGGTTGTGTGAGTCTCCCCAGGGGATGCGTTTCATTTTGCTAACAAGAGGAGGGCCTATGTTCGTCTGCTGTCACCGTATCCTGGTGGAACATGGTGACAGTTTAGTCCAGACCTGCGGTCATTGCAAAGCGGGTTAAAGATTCAATTCATCGGCAGCAGATTCGCGTGATTTCGCCACTACAGATGCTTCAGGAAGAGATAATTGGTTATGCCGAACATGATGAGTGCTTTTGGTGCTACTGAGTACCACAAAGTGTCTCAGAATAGATAGTAAAGTTAAGATTTTGCATATGACTGCTTTTCGTTTGTGTTTACGTCACATAACATCTCAAAATAGATAATTGAGTGGATTATGGACGGAGCAAGTGCTTTATATTGTCGTGTCTGTCGAAAAGAAAAACAGACAGCATGATATAATTGTTTAGATCTGTGAAGTTCTCCACTTTGATGCTTTTCTATCATAAATAAGCTCACACTGAGGAAAGTTCTGAATCCTGAATAATAAATACTTTTCTTTTTTACCAACCATAGATCTAAAAACCTATTTTGTTACATTTCAGATTTGATTGTTCCTACACTGCATAGTCATAAATGGAACCACTGAAGCTGTCTTCAATCTAAAGTTGTTTAGAGTTTTCGGTAACCTGTCACCATGAAACCAACTAAAACCAATGCCCAGCACTGATATAAATAGGAAAGCTATATACCTGTGTTTAGCAAAGACATGGAGTATTTAACAGCTTAAAGTTCACAATTTGTCCTAGGAGACGATTTGAAATTTGTAAAGACTTTAGCCAGGAACTCTTTTTCACATTATCAGTGCTAGAATAATACTTTACTTACTTTCTCTCTTCTTTCTTCCTCTTTCCATCATCTAGAAGCATCCTCTTTCACCCTGACCTCTACCTCTATTGACCTCAGTGATACACTTTTCTATACACCCGTTATACTCTGTGATTTTTTCGATGATCCACACAGGCCCCAGCTGTCCAAAGCCGCCATTTTATCGCAACCTTTCTCAAGAGAGAAGGCTGATTCCGTTTCCAGCCGGTTTTGGTATACGTCGTTAAGTTTTTGTTACTATGTTATTTTTCTTCTATTTTCTGCTTTTCCTTCTGTTAGTTCTTATTAAATAGTCATTTTTTTCATTTTTCTTCTACCCTTCAAGCCAGCCCTTCCTTTCTGCCACAAACCTGTACCACATTATTTTTACTTCATCACTGTGTCACGCTGCTTTCATCATTTTCTTTGGGTACAACTGAGAACACACAACAGTTTTCCTCTGTTTTTATTTGTCTTTTTTTTTTTCTGTTGTTAGTTAAATGCATCCCCTGCAGAGGCACAGCCTAAAGCAAATGAAGCCAAAGCTAATCCCACCTGCTGTTTTAGTTGTTTTCTGCATCTTTGTGCAAATGTGGTCACCTTTTTGTGACTGATTTGAGGAGGGCTGCAGGCTTTCAAGTGCAGCAGTGAGCAGGAGGGCCAGCCTGGGGAGCAAGCCCAGGCAGGGTCTGGGCCAGCCCAGATGAGTGATCATATAACGCTTGGGGAAACAGCCACCGGACAACATCAACAGACACACCATGAGTGAGGCCCAGAGGAAAGGTGACTTGTTTCATATTGTGGTGTGAATGTGCTCTTTCACTTAGGCTGTATGAAAAAGCCTGGATCTAATGGAACCAATCAATCATACAGCCTTTTAGCGTGAACTGTATACACCACCAGAGTGAAAAAACACTCTAATATTAGAAAACAAGTATTTACAAAAGATCAACGTAGTTCTTGGCATGAAGGTGATAAAATGTAAGCTTAAGAGTAACGCAGGTGTTCAGTAGGGTTGTAATCACTCAATGATTTTTTTTAGCCAGCTGAGACTCAGACTCTCTCTGGCATGTACCCACACATACACAGATCGCATTTATACTCACTCTTCTTGAAACCAAGTTCTCAAATAAACGGCAGAAGAGATGAGGACCGGACAACGTTCCTACAATTTATCATCTAAAATCATTCCACACAAAGATAGAAGAGCCACCCACACACATCTCAACTGCTTGTTGAAGGGTTGAGATTTTATCCTGTTGAGGACTTAAAACATGTTGAGACTGTTTCTTTCCTTTTGATATTATTACTTTGTCCTGTAGGATATCTGCTCTTACGGTTTAACTGCGCTCAGCAGGGGTCACAGCACATTATACCACTTCAGCATTGCCCCTACACCGAATTTCTGAAAGACCTTTATATGATTGGTATTAGGCCTGAACAAAAAGGTTGTAAGGGCACTGGAGGAAAGAGACAAAACTGCTACGAAAGTGCAGAGTAAATTCATGTAAAATTTATATATGCAAACCTGTTATCACACCTTAATAATAAAAGCTACTGATGAACCATATGCACTATGTCCATGTTTTTTATAATTTCACATTTACAAAGATTATCATATTATCAGACTATGATTTGCTGGTGAAAGTCCAGAATTGCACACTTGCAGAAAAGCCTATCTGTGCAACTTGCCAATGTAAAGGTTTTTACGTGACAGAGTCTTGGGTCTATTTCTTTACGCTGCTTTTAAGTCCGAGAAGAATATGTTCTGTTCGCCTACAGATATATTTTAGCACCATATTGAAAGTGTACCCATTTCTAAGTTATATAACCAAATTACTACAGCAAAATGTACCATCCACCATTACACACCGGTAGTATCAATAGAGTATTCATATGAGCCCTGGCTAGCACGAAAGCTGAGCTAAGCAACATAATATCTGATTACCCACTATGAGGACACAATGCTACAGTGGGATATAAGGACAAGGAACTATCACATAATAAATTTGTTAAGCAACGAGAGGCAGCCTGAGTCCAGGTAATTTCCAGAGAATGCTGACGCGGAAAGGTTAAGGCTAAAACTGAGGAGTAGAGGACACTGTAGCCAGCTCACGCCCCTGAAAGGGCCAGAAAAGAAAGCCAATACAGACTTATAGTAAGTAATAGATATTCGAATAATTTTTAATTCCAGCATTGCAGACTTATCAAGTCACAAATTGTTATTCAAATAGTTTTGCATTGTATTCTGTCACCAGACTGCTGGCGCTTGTGCCATCGTGGGCGAGTCCTTACTGTTGTGCTCGGGATAGAGTTCTGGGAGCTAGTAACTTCAAGAGTTTCTATAACAATCAGGTGAAATATCAATAAACCAAAAAAAGAAACTTCTGTTCATGACTTATAGTGATATTTTCAAAATGCTTACAGAAATATATATGCTTGGGGACAAAGAACACAACTAAAACAGTAATTTCCTGTAAGAAATGGAATCTCGTTCAGTTCAGTTAAACCATGTGATGGATGGGGCAGCAATATACGTTGATCCCGAAAAACCCTTTGATTCTGGTTTTGCAGAGGCGTCTGTTGGTCACTATGGCCTGGGGAAGGTGCACCAAGATTCCTGTGGGTGCTGATATCGACCGGTGAGAAAGCTGTGGACCCGCTGAACTGCCCGAGGTACCCAGACGTACTGACTGGTTTGTAGATGGACGTCTAACTTATGATGAATGACTTGTCTGTGTGAGGGAGGGTCTTGAGCTGATGATTGACAGACCGCCATTGATCTGACACGGCCAAACCATCGAGCTTCAGCTTCCAGGAGTTATGATGAGTGGTCTACCTGACCTCGGTGACTTACGGACAATGCTTGGCTCATTGCTCAGATGGCTGCTGGGCTGAATGGTCTGGGCTGACTAACTGCCTGAGTCATTAGTTACATAGTTCGAGGAAAGATGAGTTCATTACAGTTTTTTTAACAAGTGGGAAGTGCCGCATCATTGGATTTTGACAGCAGTTTTCTGCTTAGGTGTCTATATATGATATTAATATGTGCTCCACTTATTATGTTTCATTTTACATGAAATTAGAAAAGTCGAAAATTGTGTAATAGGAAGAAGTGGCAAAGATCAGTATGTACAACAACAAGAAAATAAATCTACGCGGAAAATATAGAAATCTAATACTAAATAACTAATGTAAAATACTAAAAACAGCTCAATGAGCAAAACAAGAAATTAGATTATTTGTATTGTATATGGCTAAAGGCAAAATAGAGCATTTTAGGCTCTAGCTGTACACCATCACATTCCCTGAAAGCTGCTGCAGTCTAGCTTTTAATCTCGGTTTTTTAGTTTCTTGCCCAGGCAACAGCTAATGGACTGGGTTGGAAAATGATATTCAGATATTTTGCCGGGACTTTCACAGAGGTGCAAAAAGACACAGGGAGCTATTTGTAGTATCTCTCTCCCTCCATGACTCACCCATCAACTCCTTTGAAGAATGACCTACAAAAAGCAGGATCAGAGACAGACTGAAAGTCCACTGAGAGCTCTGTGTGTGTCACACCAGTTTCAGACAGGATATGTGTCGATTTTCTACCAAAACAAGTGGGAGAGTTTCTCACAGGGTTACTGGTTTAGTGGGTAACAGCTGTTGTTGTGTGCTCTGAGTTTTGAACAATGAGCAAAAGCTGCTCTACAAAAAGTCACCAACTTGAAAACAGAGCAGCCTGGTCAACGCTAGTTGAATGTGGCACGTACAAAAGCCGCGTTTATGAGCAACAGAGATCCTCCAGTCTCGTCACAACCGACAACACCACTGCCTGCTGACAGCACTTTGAGACAAGCATAATAGCAGGCTTTAACGGCCCCTGGCAGTCACCAAGGCAATGGAGCTCATCGTCCGAAAGATTTGTGGTCGGAGGGAATGCTGAAAATGGGCTGCCTCCAGTCAGTACACGACGATGTGACCACAATGATAACGTCACATGCACCAAACACCTGCTGGATAAACCCAGAAACACTCAAATGATGAAGAGATCAAACCTGCAAATCCTGCAGAGCCGGCTGGGCTCACACCGACCAGCCATCCAGAAGAAGCATCAGAATGGACAACACGTAGACTACAAAAGACACACTAAGCAGGGGAAGAATCAGCTTGACAGAACCTCAGGACCCACTGTAAGAGATGTTGCTCCAACTCTTGCAAATAGGGAAGAAAATGGATGAGGTGTTGTTGGATGAGGCGGAGGAAAGTCGCTGTATGGAGTGATTCAGAGCTTGGAACAGGTTGATACAAAGGATAATGGGCGGTCATCCCAGGATCTTGCAACACCTGGACTGTTTTATATGTAATCACTGAAATGATGGTAATCATGTACATGGTGTAAATTTATTCAAGTGTGACATACATGCAATATTATCACCAGTTTGAATGTGGTTATTGCAAATGTTTGCAAGTGTACCTAGCCGATACCGTGTGTGATAGAACGGCATGAGCCATGTTTTCCTTAGCGATTACAGTACATGCCCTGTGGCTGTGAGAAACGATTGTTCGACAGGTCTGCTGTAGTCACCTCCCCTGCTTGTAGATTGACGGAATTTTATCGATAATGGAGCGCAGCAGTCTTTGCTGTAACGCTGATAACTGTTGTAGGAAAATAACTCGAGGTGATGTGGCTTGATCACACTAATTAAGAGTGATGTAAGGCGTGTTATGCTTGCTTGTGCCTGGGCCCAGGAACAGATAGAGGTGTCACATTCTATTTGATGCCAAACTTAATTACTGCACATCATCAGACGGCAGAATACACCAGCAGTAGTTACTGATTGTTCACCCACGTCATTGACGCTCACGGCTGATTATGTTTTACGGAGAATAATTGAAACTAAAGTGTACAGGGGCCAGGCATGTGGCCCATGAATTGTAACAAGATGTTCATCAAGATTGTCTGCATAGCGGATTATCGTCAGTGTTTATGTCTGTGCTGGCTTTAGTAGCTGTTTCTCCACTTTTCCTCCTGCAGAATCAAACTGCACCTACTTCAAGTTCTTCACCACGGGAAATATCAGATGTTTCAGAAGACAACGCAGAGTGAGCCATGCACCTTTCGCTTTCAGCCTCTGCCATTGTCCCACCCCATCCGCCTACACCCTTCTTTCTTTGCCTTCATCTTCCTCTTCTGCTCTTTCTGCCCTTTCAGTACCTGTCATCTCTCTCCCACCTTCTTCCCACCATCCTCCCGTGCAATCCATCGGCCCTTTTTCTGTCTCGTCTCCTTCACCTTCACCAGCTCTTTCACGCTACTATTGGTCTGCCCAGAGTGTTTGAACTATTCCGCCTTCACGCTTACGCTCACAGTGTCTCCGAGCCGCTGCTTCAACTCTCATTTCACTGCAGCCCATAATGTAATAAGATGACAGAGTGCTATACACTGCAAGAAAAGAGATATATTGTAACCACTGTTTGCTGATGGCACACATCATGGTCACGCTTATACGCCTCTTGTAGTGATTTAATAAACACACAGTCATGAGTATATAAATAATGGATTGATTAAGAAGCTTTTAATTGATATCATATGTCTAGACTCAAAATTTATCAAAAATCTTAAATAATTGAAGATAATTTTATCATTGGAATAAAACAAGAACACTAAGATGATATCCTCTGCACAGGCCAAATAGTCCACACATGCCCGGCCTTAAACAAAGTGTCAATTTGTACCAATCATATACAACATGCAAGTTTGTGTGCAACATGAGGTCATTTCCTTCCACCATTTTAACGCTTCCCAAATCAAAACTAGCACAATATGAAAACTCCCACTGGCCCTCATTAGACGACCAGTTTATTTCAGAGCTGTGACACAGCTTTCCACCGTAACTGTATGTGGAGCAGTGGCCAAAATCTCTTTATGAAAAGAGACCACAGCAGCTTTTGGACAGCAGTAGCTGGCAACAAACCAGCACGGTGATGTTCGCTCTGCATTTTATATGCATAAAATATGAAACGTTTAATACATAAGCAAATTAATTTTAAAAAGGCACATCTACCCTGAGTCACCTCACAGCATTTTATTCTGAGCACTTGATAATTTATGAAAGCAGCACTGTTTCCTTACCTATGCAGATCTGAATGTAGTGGCATGGCATATTCTGTTCAGCCTAAGGTTCCTTATAATGGGGCTAAGTATGCATCACCGTCTCCAGTAAAGAAACTTGTTCTTCCTCGTTAAAGATCATTCGTCATTCTGTCAGGTCAGTGAAGACAGTAACACAGGAAAACTTTCCCAACTGAAATAGTTGTGAACCAGCGTCTTGCATATTGAATCCTGTAACCTGCCTCTGCTGCCTCCGGTAGTCTGAAGCCTCCCTCGGTTTTCACCAGCTATCCGCTCGGCCAGTGACCACACTCCTCTCACCACGAGCTCAACAAGTGTCAGACACAGTGGGGCCATCCTGATCATAGATCCTCTGCTGGCACAGGCAGAGGCCCCTGAACAGTGCCAGGGCCTGAGGCAAGGTAATTTTACTTCCCAAGATGTCTAATCACTATACACATCATCAAAGATCAGATTAACATTTACCATGTTCAGTGAAACATCCTCTTGACGTTACATCATGATTTTGATTTCAGACCCCAGCTGAATATTAACCTTGATAAATTCATCCCAAAGATGAGCTAATAAAAGTCACACAGAAGATGAATAATAACTTAGACATGTTAAAAGAGTCCATTACCATCATCCAGTTTTATACCGATTGCAATGTTGAACAGTCCTGGCTATTGCTTTTTTATATTAATCTGCAGATAATATGGAACCAAATACATTATGTTAATGAAGTCTAGCATGTTATCATCAGCCAGTCTAATTCTGTGACCATAAAGATGAAACAAAAAAGAAGACTTTAAAGAGAAGAATTATCCATGCAGGTAATTTAAACACTATTAATTAATCATCTCATTTCATCGTTCAGGGCTGAACGAAACATTTATACCATTCAAAGTTTTAATGAGGAGAATAAGCGTCTATCAATTGGAAACATCATTATGAATCAAGAATATGGGAATTGAGCACAATATATTAAAGAAGACTAACTCAAAAGATTCTTGCCACTGGTCGTCCACGAAGAAGATCATCAGTACTGCAACAAAACCACTGTTTGAACCATGACTCAACTATGTCCTCATTTAAAACGAAGTTCATTCTCGTGATGAAACAAGCGGTATAACAATATCTCGATGCCTCTGTAGATCGCGCTTTTTGTCGTTGACGTTATGTTGTTGTTTTGTTGTTCATCGTTGAATAAATAGATATTAATGAGCAGTACCATATGCGACCATCTGCCGCCTATTTCATATTTGAGTATCAGCTCGCCTGGCACACGAATAACTATTTTAATCCATGGCACTTGAGAGAATATGGTGAGTCGCAACAGAGGCGCGACATTGCAGGGTCTGCCCGAAGACGAGGCTGGCGTTAACCAACTGCCACCGCGTTTCTCTCGGCCGATTACGCGCTTGTGCCTGAATACAGAACTGTCTGCAACTTTTAACTGAATCACTGAGGCGAATGACGGCTTTATTAAACACATGCTAACACAATGCCATCCCAGCGTCCGCCTCTTATTCTGTACCACGTCATATCACTTCCTGCCATATGAACTCCACTACACCGACAAAACACCGCGAATTATCGATATGTCCTCTTTGAGTCTAAAATTTAATTTAATTAGTTACATATGAAATGCTACGCGTGATAGTTGGGTGCAATAAACTATCACTTGTCAGGTCAGCCAGAGAAGGCAGCCCCATGTAAATTGAAACGTCCAAAACTGCTATGGCTGAACCGTAAATACATCCGTTTAGGAAAATGCTACCAACATAAAGTGGTCACTACTTCACTGAGGAATTCGCAGCTGCGATTCCAGTCTCTTCTAGCAACTCTTGGTGAACTGGTCCCATGACCATGAATCATCAAGAATATTCTGACGAAAATTCACTGTTAGAATAAGCAAATATTGTTGCAGAAAGTGATATTTTGATTTAAAAATGGTCAGGACTCACTGAGACGCTCGCAGCTTTCCAAATGCTCTGTCCATATTTATAAAAGATTGAATTGAGGATCCAACCAGACCTGCCTCCAGTAAGGTAATAAACCAACCTCCAGCCTCATCCATGTTGCTGCTTGCTTAAATAGAGTGGTGGAAGGAGGTGTGTGACACTTAACTCAATGTTGATAATCAAACAGTAGCAGGTGGTGGAGATGCTGTAAAACTCTGACCTTTCAAAGTTTTGCAAAGGCAAAGGCTCAGTTTTCTCCATCTCCTACTTACCACTACAGCCATGTGTCTTTATTTTTATAAGACAGGTGAACACACTTTATGTCTTAGACTAGACCTATGTCAAACTGTACTAAAGATCAGTCTGATACACAATAGTTTTTACACAATGTTGTCTAGTTATAAATTCAATCTAGCTTGCAAATACACAATTCTCATTCCTTTTATCATTATAAATTCTGAGGCAAAAATAACTATATCTCATTAGATCATAGAAATTAACCTCCTGCTGAGTATTTTATTTTCTGATTTATATTCTAACTATCAAATATTGTAGTGATATAGGAATATAGAGGGAGAGAAAGACATACAACAAAGGTCCCATGAATTGAACTAGATACAAGTTTATGCTGTTATGGCTGATACAGTGACACTTTTGACTGCCAAAACACCAGTATATTCCTTTTTACCTTCTTCATCAGCCATGTACAGTTGCCAGTTGCACTTGTCATCACGCCTGACATTTCGATAGCACCTGGCAATCCCATCCCATCATCCCACTGACAGGATTGACCATCCCATTGGGGTATCAAACTATTCAACCTGGTTCTTGGCCTTTTGAATGGTGGGCATGCTTGAGGATCACGGAGTTAGCTAGATAAGAGGTGGCCTCGCAGTATGTCGGGACTGCTCCACTAGGTTTCAGCCTTCCCACCCCATCTCCACTAACATTACCGCTGGTTCAGTTCTTGTTATCCCCTGCTCACAGCAGTTATCTCAGTCACTATGTTGACCTCCTTCCAGGCTCACGCTCTCTGAAACGCGCCTCCTACGCTAGTTTGGCTATACCTCCACAAATATAGACTGGTGGCCACAGGACTGATTTGAGAGAACACAAACCTGACATGCTTGCAGAATAGCTAAACACCTCAAATCTATTTCGGTTCAGATAATACATGCACCGCATTACGGGATCCTGCCCTGTGTGCGCAGGAATGCCCAAATACACAGTAAAGTATTCAGCGTGAGCTGAGTCAAATCATTTAGACTGAAACCTGACATCACAGATCTCCCAAAACGTCATCCGTCGGGTTTCGCCACACCGTGAATCAAACCATCTTCCCAACACAGGTGATTGAAACACATTGAGCTGTTAGGAGTTACAACCTTCTTTGAGCCGCGCAACAGGCCCAGCCTCTGGGTTAAAAGCTGCACCCAGCACCCGTCATCGCATGGGCGTTCAGAACCTGCATAATTGACACCGCGAGTCAAGCGGCGGAAAACCGCCAAACTGGCTAATGTCCCAGCCACGCAGTAAAACAATCCATCATATGTCACCGCTTTTTCTCCTGTGATACCAGCAGAAAAACATTAGTGCTTAATTGCCGTTTTTCCTGGCGCCCGTCGCTTTTGGCAATTATCGGAAGTTTTCAGTACATATGTTTTACTATTACCAATTTCCCACCATGTCGTTGCCAATCCACCTTAGCAGTCCATGCCACCAAACAGCAATGTGTCTCAGCAAAGGAAATTTCAGGTTGCTCGCACGTAACTTGATGGCTACGGAAGAACGATCAAAGCAGCGAATCTGCCGCACAAAATCTAAGAATCCATCCACTGTGGACAGCAGTAGTAATGTGCCTGGTCATACAGGGGCACTTTGTGTCCGGAAGATCAAAAGCCGCAACAGGTCGGAAGAAGAAAACAGAAGAAAATCGCCGCGTTGGATGCAACCAAAGAAATATTTTAGATTTTCAAACCTGCATTTGAGCACAGATGTGAGAGTAGCAGATGATTCTGTGAGCTCTGTAACGGTCCGTTGCTTTACAACTCATTGGTGCTGAGTTCTACTATTAGACATAGACGGATATTCAACCAATGTGACCTGAGCCCAAATTGTAGAACTGTCGAAATGATTCAGTTCCTTGAGAGTTCAAGGTGTTTTCCTGTTAATTGATTAAAATATGCCCATTGCACTTGGTGGTGGCTGTAGAGGGCTAGAACTGATTAAGCTACCCCCAAAGTTATTCACTCCACCGCCATCTAACTGGAAAGAAAGCACCTGCTTGTGTAAATATGAGAACTTGACAAGTGGGGTATGTACCGAAGGAAACTATTTCCAAGACGCAGTCATTGGCTCAAACCCAGAACAGAAGTGTAGAGAAGCGGCTGAAGAATTTTGTTCGTCCTCTCTATGGTTACACCAGTAAACACACACCCAGACTCCAGAACAGAAGGCCCGCTTAACACAGCAGCGGCAACATCATATTGAATGAAGATCTCCAGTCGTTCAAGAAAAGCAAACATGAGGATGAGCTAAAAAAAAGAAGAAATTAAAATTCCGCTGGAATCACCCACAAACATAGCTTCATCCAGTCAATATATTTGGTATTCTTTCTGCTAAGAGATACCCACAGCATGTGCTCACACACTCACAGATGCGCAAAGGATTAACCAATCTGGTCAAAGTGACTGGTAAAATACGGGTCCAGCAACGAGTCTCTCTGACAATTGAGGAGAATTTGATTATCACTATTTATAACCAGTAATTATAATAATATTTTCAACTGACCTGACAGATGCCATCACATAATCACTTGCTGTGTTTGAAATGATCGGCTTACCCTCACCGGCCCAGCATGGCCTCGCGCGACCAACCATTTATCTCGGCGGAGGCATTTTCAATGGCACCTTAACGGCGATCGCAGTTAGACGGTAAGTCTTTTGATTAAACATACTGACAAACACAATGAGGAACTACAACGACACTAAAAACAAACTGTAGTTCAGTTTGATGTTGTATAAGGAATTAACCTCTTTGAAATTCAATAAATTATTATCATTAGACTTATGGACAACTACCAGTAATACACTGACAGAAACACCACTAGTAGTTTAAAACTTAAGATACAGACATCACAACTGACCACCGGAACCCATAAGAATAAGAGACATGTGGGATATATTATACTGACATTACAAAAATAGAGTTCTAACTTGTCTTAAAGATGGAGCTTGAGTTTACAAGAAAGTGTTTGAAGTTCAGGTTCACTGGGATCTCCTGAGGAGTGAGGAAGATTTGATACGGAGGAAATGAGAGTATCTTAATTAATAGATTCCACATATGACGTTAGCGAAGCTGGAGTTCTTTAATAGTAACTGCACACCTTTCAACAACAAGAGCCCGGAAGGAGAGGAAGAATGGAATAGCGAGCTGAGGATCGAGGAAATTAAACGGGAGGTTCACAGTGTAGATTCGTTGATCGCGAAAGCTGATTACAGGCAAGGCTACGCCCGCATTGTATGTAAGATAACCTCAAAGTCAGCTGCATAATAATGGCAGCAGGAGCCAGTGAGCTGCTGGAGGCCCTACATGCTGGATGGCACTGGTGATGTGGACACATCACACTTCAAGAACAACTGTTCAGAACTGCAATTATACGTCCCATCATCCGGCCCAACTGTGTCAGAGATTATCTGTTTTCTCCAGTCACACTGAGCTTATCAGTGCCTCGTGCCCATCCCAGCAGTGAGAGACAACCAAAACACAGAGTGAATAAATATGGCCAAGAAAGTTCTTGTAGCTGAATTAGAAAGTGACCTAAATTGAAGCAGCAATGCTTTATCACACCTGACTGTTCTCAAATGAGTTGTTATGAACAGGAGCACAGCTGGTCATTAATCCTACCTGTGGCCCTGACCGTGACTAAGAGTTCAGCCCAATCTCAGCCACCAACCCTTCTCTCACCATCTGTATTATTTAGGTGGAACCTTCATCCAACATTTTGACCCTGTATCTGGACTGATGACACAAAGCATCATGAGTCAAGAAAACAGATTGCTGGCTTATCAAAAACCGCAGATGTTTCACATGTGTTAATGATCAACACATTAGCGAAGTCACAGAAATGCAGCCATGTATTTAACTGTGGTGTTTTCTGTTGAAGAGATACAGGGTTTCAATCTGCTTGCCTGAGACACAAGTTTCAGTTTCTATTATTGAAAGAAATATTAATGAAACAGAACTTGAAGCTTCAAATAGAGAAAACTAAGCTGCTAGAGAACTGAGCACCACCTATAGCAAATAAAGATAAAAGAGAGCCAATGGTGAGAGAGCATATATACAGGCTATAACTAAAATTGACACAGAAAGCAATAGATGTCTGTCTCAGCTCATTATTATTAAAAAATATAATAAAGAATTAAATGAATCAAATAGCGGAAATACAAACATAACAAGCCCAGTCCCTGTTGTGGCAGGGGCTTTGGTACAGTCCAAGCACCAGGTGTGGTAACACGACTTGATACCAAGCTTCTGGCATGGTGGAGCAGAACTGCAGTTCAAAAAGAAAATTATATTATTGTTTTAAATTGAAACTATATATCTTAAAACGAGAAATATTATGTAAGACAATTGAATTAACATTTTCACAATATTTAATATCAATGAATTGAAAAGTCATTAGTAACTTAGCAATGAATGTAATAGCAAAAGCATGCAAGACCTCAAATTTAAAGTTACAGGAGTATAAAGAATAGAAATGGAATTTATACAAAAATTTTACTTGTGCTTAGTGTAGTACGGATAATATATACTTGGTTATTTTCCACCAGTAGCACTATCTGACAGCTGTAAAATGTCAGATTTACTACAGAATACCAAGTTTCAATAAAATCATCAGTGTTCAAAGTACTAAAATAGTATTTAATAGTATACAGAGTACAAACAAGCAGGTGCAGTAAAGCAGCTATGTACCTAACGATCGGTGAGCTGCTAAAATATGTTTATTCGTCTTTTATGTCATGATGGAAATGAATAGAGAGACCTCTATTGCACAGATATTGAAGACGCCACCAGAAGGCCAGGAGGGCCTGACAGAGAGCGAAGCTAACGACCAACTTGATAACAAATCATTCCTCGCTGCTTCCAACCAATTATCTCTAGTTCGCAAGTTTCACAGCAGATCATTGCCGGACGAAAACCGCGATTCCCCGCTGATATCCTCAGCAGACGCCCAGCGCGGCCAAGGGGATCCACCGCCACGTCGCGTTTCGTCGACGGTGAAATTACTTTTCTGCCACCATCTATCTATCTATCTATCTACCAGTCTATAGGCTGCTGTCCTCAGTTCTTCGAACGGTCCACAAACTATTTCCCATCCCATAGAAAATGAATGACCAAACTTTTCGGTTAGCGCACGGTTCCAGCCTTAAATGCACACACCTGCCGTGACCACATCAGCAACGTACTGTCGATACCATTAAGAAACATATACAAGTTGTTACAACTGCCTGATGAATCTGTCCTAAATGTCAGAAAATTACAACAGAACCAAAGCTACAGAATGGTATATCAACAACAAAGAAGATATGGAAAACACAGCTGGTATTTACATGCACATGGCCTCACTGCTCCTGGGCTGGGAATAATCATGATTAATGAGTGACTTTCAACTCCAAAAGAAAGCTAATAAAATCCCTTAACCATATGAGACAGATCGTACAGAAAATCAGAATAATCTGTATTAGACTATGGGATTATCAACAAAGGACCTTTGAATTGTTAAAACTTAATTTTTATCCATCTGTAATTAACAACACACAACATGCAAATAATTTTCATATAGGAATTTAATATGTCAGGTATCTATATATTTAAGGTATACTGTATATACCCTTCCTATTTTGTCTTTTCCAGTGTGGACTAGCATATTTACTGCTCCTCTTCTTGTCCCATGTGTCAGTCTGCTGAGAGAAAATGTGCCAGTTTTCCCAAGCTCATTTGAAGAGCATCAGTCAGTGATTTTGTGCTGCAGCCTTAGTGTTGCAGTGCTGAGCCAGATCACGCTGGCTTCAAACACATTGGGATGAACTAGAAACAGCAACAGAATGTCCACTTTTGACCAAGTTCTTACAAACACTTTGCAAGTTTAGGGAGAGCCAGCATTTATTTAGTAATTTGAAACAATTAAGATTGAAGCTATTACAAACAAAATGCACTTGACAAAGATCTATCGACATCTCAGCACTAGGCTACATTGACCTTGTTTCACAGGCAGGCACAGTTTATAGTCAAAGATATGTGCGTAGGAACCTGAAACACAATATTGGCACATTCATAAACAAATAAAATGAAAATAAATAGATTAATATAAATTCACGCGCCTACAGTTATACACTAGTCAGAACATTAAAAACACAGATTACAGCTGGCACGTTTAGAAAAAGCCTTCATGGAAATTGGTACAAATGAACAGTGGATATTATCAAAAATGAGGAGAAAGACTAAATAAAAAGAGCAATTACACATAAAATAGAGAAGATTATGTGAGGAAATGGAAAAGATGCAGAAATAAATTAGTAAAAAAGAAGAGAACGACATTAAAAACAGCTCAAAAATTACAGTAAAAATAATGTACACAGTAGTCTATTGTAATGACCAGAAGGTTGTCCATGAAGACTGAACAACTGATGAAATGAAATGAGTAACAATCCTCCTCCTTGAGCAATACCGTTTTGCTCAACGCCCCTAACTGTCCCAGGAAGTTGCCCGGCAATCCCGCAGCAGACTGGTTTCACCAGTAGCCGCGCCAGCGTGTACAGGCGCGGCGTACGCCAGCCACCCCCCTGAGTACAAAAGTAAGAAAAAACAGCGGGAAGTATGGTGATGATCTAGAGAATTTTGCCATTATCTTCTCACTTTTAAAGAAGAGTCTTGGCATGACACCACGGAAAAGCAGGAGAAAAGAAATTAAAACTGAATGAGAAAAAATACAAAAAGAAAAAGATTTCAAATGTAAACATTCGCAATAACCATTACGATCATAGAAACACCAGCATGGATATTACATCGGTGAGTTACAATCTCAACCTGGGAGATGATAATCACCAGAAATGGAAAAGACCAAACCTAAAGATTTAGTTTACAGACATTATGTGCTTTTTGTTGAAGTGAATGGATTGATAATATACTCAGTAATACATTACGATTTAGTTTGTAAATAGTATATAGTTATAGCTAAAAGAGAGATTGAGGGGTGTGAATATGAAGGCTGTTGTGTTTTTTCTTCTCCTCTCCACTTGTCACAACCAGGTCGGGTTGAATTATTTTCAAACGCAGTAGCTGATTCAGAAGCATTTAAAGTTCAACATTAGTCCAATATCACTAGAACATGTGAGGTTTCAGTCCGAAATGTGGTGGCACATTGTAGATTCTTTTTCCCTTTGAAATACGGATATTTCAAAAAAGTTACCTCAAAAATATATCATGCCTAAAGTCTGATTGGTCGGAAAGAAATTTTAAGATAATTTATAATCAACAAGAATCTATAATGTGCTTATTTCAGTCTTTTTTAAAGATAACTGGCTTGATAAAAGGGTTATATTTTCATATTGGAGTAACACATGAGATTAACTTAAATCATGTTCTAACTAAATTTCCACCCTGAGGAAACTGAATTGACCCCACCCTGTTGCCTGGTGTGGGTTGTTCTCAGAACACTCAATGAAGCTGCCTAGAATATCCAGATTTAAACCACTATCATACAAACTCGAAATCAATTATAGGCAGTTAAATATCACAGTGCAAAATACCTTATAAACGCCCATCATTGAAGTGCATTTAGTAACATTTCTATCAGTTTGAACACAACAACACCGCGCAAAGAGAAATGAGAGTAACGAAAAGGAAAGATTATGGTTTGGATCTTTCTCTGAATCGCGACAAGTGTTTTAGTAACTCCTACTCTTAACCACTTCAGCGCGTAACCATAGCATAGTTGCCATGTAGTATAGTGAGAAAGTGACAATGCCAACACTGGCACTGGATCAAAGAACGGACTTGAACATAATCAGTGGTTTTGCAGAATCGCCCATACTATCATGGTCTGGTGAGGACCATAAATATACTTGCTCTGCATATTGAAATGCTGAACATTTTCATCGAACTCCTGCTGTTACAATGCAAGCGCCATGTTGAAATGCAGGAATATCTACGCCTACCGGGCTGCCACTTCAGCAAATATTTCCATGGCGGTGGAAGATCTGGACTTAACATCAGATAAGTTATTTGTTCAGATGGGACATTTGCCGGTGTCAACCAAACCGTGACAACTGGCAGTGGTGTGATGGAGGCGCTTGAAAGTGAAGCTGCGAAAGTCTATTGTCTTTTCCACCGTGGAGAATGCCCATCTGTCACTGTAGCTCACTTTGACACATGTCGAAAACAACAGGCTCACAGGTAAGTCAGCCTCTACTGGCAGCGTGTATGTGTGCCAGTAGGGATAGGTATGGCTGAGGTCACTTTTTGGGAATTAGTGTTAAGTAGCTACTGTTGACCTGGCAGTCAACCCACCACTGAGTGCTTGTTATTGACAATTATTCGTGGCTTTCGTTCCTTTAAAACAGAAATGTAATAGCGGTATTTATACCATCTGGGTCACTCTTTAGGAGAGCTTATTATCATGCCAGTCAGCACTGTGTATTAGATAGCTGGTTTGCAGGTGAAATGCCTCAGTGTTCAAATTCAAAATTAGATGAAAGTTAAGACTTTTTTGTTAGAGAGAAGCTGGGTTTGAGTCCTAGCAGCAGCTGACCTGTCCAAGATGGGGACAACAGCCACCAACAGCCCCTGCCTCCCCAGCAAGGCATCAACCACTGGGAGATCGGTCAGTGCAGCTCTCAGTGTGCGCAGCCTCTAACACGAAACAGAGTAATACTGAAATTAAACAACAAATTTGAAGTCATTCAACAGTGTTGTACAATTTGAATAGGACAAGCCAGGAGTAAAAGCCAGACTATTTTTAAGGCAGATGTCATGAAACATGCAGTAATGTTGATGTTTCTGTATGTTATGATCTGGTAAGTAATTATATAGCTATAATTCTCAGGTAATTGGTGATTAAACATTACCACATGTTTGGCACATTTTCAACCCTACTCTTCTCTTCAACTCTGATATCACAACATAAATTCACACTTTCTTTGCCCAGTGCTCCTTTACCCTCTGTCCTCCTCTGAGGTTACTGAACCCATGAAGTCAAGGACTGAGTTGCTATCCGTCCCTTTGTTGCTGGGGCCGGGTCCCAGGGTTCCCACGTGCCCCTGTCCCTCCATGGTGGCCGGTAGGACATTGGGGCTGGCTGGGCTGGGAGGGGCAGCTGATGTGGGAGGTATTCAGCGGTGCTGCATTCGGCTATAGCTGCTGCTGCCAAGCTGGACTTGGAGGAGATATGACGCGCTTATCACTGCCTCTCCTCCGCCTCGCTTCCCACTGAATCTCAAGTAGTTGTGAGCATGTGATGCTGGTCCACTGTGCCAGAGCATGCCACCCAGCTGCCCAGCTTGGAGTCCCCTGACAGGTGTACATGCGATACCGCGCCCCCGCCTCCATGCCAGTGGTGGGCTGCAGCGTGGCCACAGAGAACCAGGGGCAGAGGGCGCAGGCTGGAAGTGCCTTGAGGCCTGGCGCGGCAGGTCCTGAGCGCTGGTGGGTCAGTGGAGCGTGAGCGAGCGAGAAACGGGTGTAGCTGAAGCAGCCGCGAAAGCATGGCGTGTGGGAAATTGAAGAGGCTTTCAAAGAGAGCGATGGCGCAGTCCCTTGTTCTTTCCTAATGGTTGACGGCGAGGACACCTACCATTTCAGCTTGGTGGACATGACAGGTCAAGTAGAAGGACCCGTTTGCAGTAATGCCACTTCATCCTCATCCTGTAGATGTCACCAGCTTGCAGAGATGCAAAGAATATCACTCCAAGGATGCTGTTATATTTGAGAAATATACAAGACTTCTAAGTGCTCTCTGAGACAAATTAACCTGCAGCTTCATTAAATTGTTGTAAGGGGATACAGGAACGTTTTCAATTATATAGAGAGTGTAAAATGTGAAAATCAATCTGCATATCAAACATCACAGCTTATCTTATTATGCCCCAGTATAAGACTGTTTATAGCTCTAAATACTCCCATGGACACACAATGAAGCTTAGAAGAATAAGATCAATGGCAGGACACAATTTCAACATAAAGGATGAAGATTCCTAGTTTGTGCTTTAATAAACCAAACCTACATTTGCCTCGGCTGGTAAAAAAATATCCAAGGAGAAACTTTTCTCCCAAACTCTGAGTGAAGATGTCTTAGTCAAACCACAGTGAAGTGGTCAGTCTACCTGCAGCTACAAAAGAATTCCTCCACCCAGTATAATGCTCGTTTGTAGCGTTAGGAAGTAACACACACTCCACCCAGCAGGAGCAGTATGGCACTGAGGATGGGGAAAATGCTGGTGTCGCCCACACCCGCATTACCAGCATATCATTTATTGCAGCGTCATGTTGCTCAACCTTTTGACTTGCGTTCAACTATGAATAGCTCAGATTTTGAATGGCAATTAGTGAGGTTTTTTTTTTTTTGAGGTTCAACACCACTTGAAGGTGCAAAGTGACACCCTGGGAGGCGCACAGATTCATAGCTGATACCATACCCAATGCCGTGGTACAGCAGTTATCTATTGTATGAGTTTTCTACACGGTACATACGTCTTTGTGGCCTGGAGGAGCTTTGTCAATTCAGAGAAAATTAGTAACATCAGCTGAGTATATACTGGTTTTTGAACGGTATATGAATATGGAGTTTTGAGGATGTCAATGATTGCACCAGTTAGCACTGCTGCATACCAGCAATATGGTTGCAAAGGCCAAAATGCGCATCACCTAAACCCCTGCAGTCACCCCGGCTTTAAAGCAGCTGCGATAACATAGAGAGACATTATAGCATTAAAGTTCGAAAATCATCCCAGAATAGCAAGTTTCAGTTTTGTATGTGACTTTCAAGCTGTGTTACCTTTTGTTTGCTACCAGCGGAAAGGGTTTAGATACATTTATCTGCGGTTTGTCAGATGCTGCCGCCAGCGCGATATCTCTGAACGGGTGGTGTTCGCCCTTCAGCACCCGCGTATCGATTATGTGAGGGCAGCTGATGAGAAAGAACGTTGATCTGACTTTGCTAGGCGCTTTTCGGTGGCGGATTAAACCTTTGGGAAGCCAGGACAGTATCCCTGCTGGGGCCTTTTGAAGCCAAATACGAACTCTATGTTGGTTCCAGCAACAAGAATTTTCTGCTTCTTGAAAAAACTGAATATCAACGAGAGAAAGAGTTTGAGATAAAGATCAGCCTCCTTCACAGAATAGCTTATAATATATGGATGAAATAGGCGGTCAAACCAAACAGTTTAGGCCAGGCTAATAGAATCTGTTATTCAATGGAGAGATGGAAACCCCAGTCCTGAGCTGAAAATAATCCATTAGTGAAGGCTGTTCTCTTTCTAACCATCAGAAAAAAAAGCTTTGCAATTTCAGACTCCCAACTCATGCACCTGGGCATTTACACACATAAACACACTGCATGACACACACACACACACACACACATACACACACACACACACGGCCACACACCCAGGAACGCTTTGTCGAATCGACATCCGTGCATTGATGATGTTCCCCACCATCCCTTCTGTCCTTTTCTATCCGTGTGATGGAGACTGTGGTGTGTGTGTGTTTTTCTGTGTAAGAAAAAGTATGTATCTAATGTTTCTATACATACTGTATGTATTTGTTGTTTATTTGTGTGTGTGTTACTCACGAAAATACTTTGGCATCGGCCGAGTCTGCCTCTGGGAAGTGATTGGATCTGGGAACACACACCCTGCCCAGCCTGAAAGACAAAAAGGAAAAAAAAAGAAATCAAGGAATGAATATACAGGAAACAGACAGTAGGAATGTGAAGGAAGAGGTGGAAACAATAATAAAAACAGAAAAACAAGAAAGGATTGAGGATTGAGGGAACTGAAGTGGAGACAAAGAAATGAGAAAAGATGAGGAAGAGAGAGAAGAAGTAAACAAGGCATAGATGGACAGATGATACATAAACTGAGGATGACCAGAAATACAATAGAAAACAAAAAATAGAGGATGAGCGCGATGAAAGACTGAGCCTAAGTGTCTGTAAAGTATCGATTATGATACCTATGATACTTTTAGCATAGTTACCATGAGACAACTGACACTAGAAGTTTCTCAGAATACTGCATGGTAAATCCCAGTTTTCAGTCCCGAGTTGATGAAATATTCTGTGTGCTGGTAAATAATAACTGTGGTTAAAGAACACCAGTCTGAGCTCAGTTTGAAATTTAAGTGTTCAGCTATGTCTAGTAAAGTTTGCAGAAGAGGAAAATTGGTCAAACAGTATCATCAACTGAATCATGGTCAATGAGTGCTTTGACCCCAAATCAGTCTCATGACAGGTATCGGTGTTACAGCATCAGGTACCTCAAACCTGACAAACGAATCAATTAGAGGATGAGGTCCTGTCAAGTAAATAATCACAGGTCACCCAGGCATTTGAGCAAAATACCAAAGCAGCCATGTTTGCTCATGGGATAAAACTTGTGTGCATGCCTCCTTCCTGCATGAAACTGTTTTGGATATTTTTTCGTCTTTGGTTTCATCAAGACAAAGTGAGTTTGAAATGCATGCTGAGCCTCATCAGTTCAACCTGAAGGCTTGGGTTTTAGAGGAATAGCAACCTGCCCTGTTTGTGTGTAAACCTAACAGGAACAGTTTCTATGCTTGGTTTCCTTTGTTGACAGAAAATATTTGCTTATCTTGACAGCTATTGGTACGCCATGCACAAAATTAACATCAGAGGAAAGTGAGATCATGTCTCTGAAATAAAATACAGATTGAAAGACTGAAAAAAACATTAAAAAGAATGAAAGACACTTGGGTACAATACACCCAAAAAGAAACAAAAGTCAGTTGAGAACAACCTGAAGCAAAATCTGATTGATTTAAAGACAGACCATCACAAGACTGCGGACTGGGAATGGAACAGAATTATTAATCTAAAAGGATTAGGAACTAAAGAGGAAGAAGTTATCCATAAATGGAATCATGGATGAAAGGATTGAAATGAAAGGGCAGATCGTCGCCCTTAACACCTTGATGATTTCAAGGAAGTGGTAACAAACAAAAGTCAAATGTTTTGCCAACCTGATAAGACAGGATATAATGGCAGTAAATGTCAAACCATGTGTTATTGTTGAAACTGTTGGAAACAAAACAGTTCTTTCCATGTTGAAACATTTACAAATTACTGGTTTATCCTGGATGAAACATTTGAAGTTAGAAATCAAGAATGTCCTAAGGTGTCAGACGTGGATTGCACACACTTGAAACACATAGAAAAGCCTGTGTTCCTGATGCACTTCTTGCTTATGGAGTAATGAAATGAATGCCCCCAAATGAAATGGTAATTCACTGATAAAATGCCACGCCATTGATATTTAGTGTCCTGTTCTATTAAACCTGCCTGTCTGGTGCAGCCAACACAGGTTAACCACTTTACCAGTCACTAAACGAGTCACCATCATATCTGAGCTCTGGGGCATTATGATGAGCTTTATGTTGAAGGTATAGTACGTAAAATTGTATATGGCATTTAAAGTAGCTTGAGAGTAAAAAGATGAGTAGCAGAGCAAAATGAGGCAAAAGCTCTCGATCTCATCTCAAAACTTATCTGAATGGATAACAACACAACACAGTGCTCGAAAAGTGACACATTAGCTTTTATAATATCTCAATATCATGTTTACAGCTTGTCATGATGATATATACTGCATTGCGTATAGCCAGACGGTGGCGTGATTGCGCCTGCATCTGCTGCTCACATACTCTTGTGTTCTGTATTTCTGAATGGGAAGCAGCAGGCATAGTAGCATTGTACAACCTGTACCAGAGGCTCCAGGTTGCTGCTATCCATCTGCTCTGATCTCATCATGTAGTCGAACAGAGTGGGTTGTAGCCAAAAGTAGAGATAGTCATATCATGTTATATAGCCTCAGGATATGCTGACAAGTCCTAATACTAATTACCGTTTATTCTATCAATTTGTTTGCTCACTATCAGGAAGAGCTGATGATAATCTAGGAACTCAGATACCAGGGCCCTGTCTCTGGACGCGTTTGAACACGACTAATGTGCAAACACTAGGGTTTTGAAGGAAATCCAATGCCAACTAGATATCTTTTCTATGAAAAATAGGGGTTATACTGAATGTTAATTTACATTTAACTGAAACCATCTTCCTGAATCTCTAACGTTAAAGTGTTGCCCATCTAACCATACGAGGGGTATGGTATAAATGCACCTGTTCACTCCAGAACAAACAATCTCAGCATAATCCAGGCAGTTATTATGTCTGCAACCATAACATGACTGGGAAAAACAAACCCTAGGAGACAGAGTTGAGCTTACTGTGCAAACAACTGCATTGTTTTCTCGAAATCTGATGGAAAGGTCACCAGCATCAGGTTATGTCACTACAGCAACCTACCAATCCTGCTATATCATTCTCATAAACGCACTCACAAAGATTCCAAAGCAGATCAACAAACTGACAAATACAAAAGTGAAATGGCTATACTGGTAGTGGCTGCACCTGTCTGTGTGTGTGTGAGTAACTGTGCTTATAGTAGTCACTATTTATGTCTGTTCGATCACCGATGAGCACACTGACCTCAACAAGACCTCCAATGACCAGCATGATAAAACACAACCCCTCATCAGTCTGGGGGCAGCTCATGTCTCAAACACCACATGCACACACAACCAGCTGTACTTCCAGGCAGATCTCCTCCACAGGCTGGAGTGGTGAGATTCCAGGCCTTTCTTGTCTCAGTTGTTGAGTCCTCCTGGGATGAGTTGGCCAAAGTTGTTGCAGATAAGGCCCGGCATACAGCCAATAGTCTGTACCAATCGCCACCGCCATCAGGGCAAAGGCTACAATGCCCATGGTGGCTGCATCCTGGATGCCCCGGCCACCTGTATACCATCGTGTTGGCGGGGGAAGGAAACTAATATCTGACAAGCAAATAGAAACCAAAATCATTAATCATCATCAACTCTGTCTGTCCAGTTCACACTATGGCAATAACAGTAGGTGACTAGAATTTAAATTGTCCTTCAGCACGTCCATTCTTTTTACTTCATGGTCTGTAGATTTTCCAAAGCATTATTGATTCTTCATCCTAAGAAGTCCCCGCGAATTTGGAAACCACATCAACCTTTTTCTATCAAACTCATAATACGGCACGGCAGGATCTTCACTGAATTTTGATGACTATAGAGTTTTGTGAGTACTGCTGTAGAGCCAGAGTAACTATAGATGTACATTCAAACTGATCATCAACAGAAAGTCCATGTAGCTGACGTTATGAGGAACATAAAATTCTGATTGATTAATTGTCCTTTATTCTCTTGGTTGACATTAAATACAATTGGAAAAGAAGTTTTGCTGATTCCAGGCAAGCCAGGGCAGAATGAGCTCAGGTTTCAATTTTGACAAAAGTTTGACATACTATACTATATGAACTGCACATTACATTAAATGCAATTGTCCAGGGTGAACTCCTTGCTCAAAGAAAACGTAATAGACACTCTTAACTTTAACATCAGTTGAGGTATCACGAAATTCATTACAAGCCTGATGTGTTTCAAATGAGAAGGGTTATGGTCAACCTATGTATAATAATATTAATTATTGTGTCGGTCACAGGAAGTCGTCGGTATTCAAATCTTGCCATATTAATTCATTTATCTTTATAGCAGAGTGGCAAAATGCCCCAGAAGGAACGCGAAATAAAGATAAGAAGCCAAAGCATGTAACCACCACATCATCCTGCACAATTTATGCATTGAACTGTCAAATATTTATATTAATAGAACTATGCCTGTCTCCCAAGGGCCTCAGAGTACTCTGCAGAGCTGCCATTGGGTTGAGCCTTCCATTGCATTCTGGGTGAGTACACTGGAGCAGTTTTAATCAAAAACACACAGCCTGGAGAAAGAAATGTTGGCACACAGGTATAGAGGAACAAAATGTCAATCACGTATCAAATAAAAACAAACAACAAACAACACTCAACACTGAGCTGCGGAGGTGGAAGATGACCGCCGGACATCGCAGGAAAAATGTCTGCAAAAGTCTGTCAGTGTGTTTCTGTGTCTATTTAAAATATTTTATGCATCAGTGGACTTCCGCAGCAGGCATTATCATTTTGTAGATTGAGAGATCTACGTTATGAAAGAATCAAATAGAAATTGCTATATGGAAAAAGAAATTAGTCTGAGGTCGTAATGATATAAATCAATAAAGTGCAGCTGAGGAAATAACTGTAAAGCTGTATGCAGAAGACACAAAAGGATAACTGTAGAGGAGTGCAGAGGGACAGAGGTTTGTACAGACAATAAAAACAGAAGGGTAGAAGAGACGAGAAGAGTGGATGATGAGACATGGCAGAGAGATTGGTGAGAGAGAGGAATGGAAAGCTATGAAGAGACATAAATCAGAGCTGAGAGGTGAAACAGTGAAAAGGATGATGGGGAAACTGAGGATAAATACATCTGTTGAAGCCCAGAAACAGATGAAACATCCATGATATTAGAAGGGGGGGTCTATATGATTTACTTAACTAGCCATTTTGTTACAAGGAAGGACTCAACCTTTGAACAATGGTGGACAAATTACTGAGTTCTGACTTAGCCTCGGCCGCGACTTGTCTATACGATCACAAAATGGGAAGCACAGAAACAATCGATCGCATAGAGAATAATCCCACTGGCTTGGAAACTATTTGGCTAATTCAATGGGCCTGCAGGGTGTTTCAGCACAGTCCAAATAACAGACCACTGGTACTTGACCCTGAGGACTGCCTGCTGAATATATGTGTCCCAAAAGACTGCAGGACAGCATCATCAATTGAAGAGCAACATGGACTGCAGGAGCAGCCATTCAATGAAGAAAATGCATGCCAGGAAATATTTTCTTATTAAGCTTTTACCTTGGTTTTCTTTTTAAATGCATTTTAATGCATTATTAAAATACTTTTGGGTATTGTTTCATTTTTATTTGGTCTCAAAACTTTCAGTTTACAATTTAGATTTCAAATTTGCTACAGTAAAGTCAATTTATTTTTATAAATCAAATTGAAATTTGCCTCAAGGGTTTTACAGTCTGTATAGGATATATAACATGTCTATGTTGAATGAAACAGTCTCGCTTTGGCAAAATGAAATCTCCCCGGCTGTTTCATGCTGTGAATAGCAAACCTGTCACATGAGCAGTACATTAACATGGCACATGGTGTTAACCGGCTTCCCTCCGTGATCATAATTGGTTTGGCAAAGATTGATTTCCACAAATCTACTTTTTACATCTGATCACTGCCTTTTGTGCATTAAAAAAGCTATAACACTGATGTTTGCCAATCGATATGCCTAAAATTCCCTAGGCAGTTTTGAAGATGTCATGATGGATGTGGCAACAATTTCAACACATATTAAAGTATATCAAAACCAAGTCAGGTTTTCTTCTTGTCCAGTTTCTACTAGAAGCCTATTTAGTAAATGAAATGCCTCAGGCTGCAGCTGAAACTGATCTATACTTGGTGCTGTTAGTATCTTAGAGTTTAAAAAGCAAAACTGTGCTGCATCCAGTGTAGGACAACAAGAGGTGATAACCTGCCGACCAGCTTGAGCTTGATCCTGATTAATAATTTACTCAAAGAATTACGAGGGATCCAACCAACTATGGTTAAGCTTTACATTTGGAAAAAAATCTGTTGTGTAGAGCCATAAAAAGAGGAAGAAAAATGATAGAAGGAAGATGAAACTGATGTTTCGTCAATTGCCCACACAATGACAACGGTTTTTGTAGCATGTTCCCTGAACTCCCCATATGTCACTGCACTCCTTCAGTCATCTCTGATCTAAATGAGAACAAAGACGGCTTGGTTACACAACATGTAGATTAATCAAACCATTTGCCCTCTGAATCCAGACCGTACATCTGTACCCAATGTGTGTGTGTGTATGGGTGGTTTCCAGCATGATTGTGTTCGTCTGTGCTTGTTTGTGTGTTTGAGTGCTTAGGCTTTAATGTACGTATATGTACGTGTCAAGTGTGAGCATGCATACATGAATCCACGTATGATTCTGGTTGTTTGTTGTTTCTGTATACAAGAACACACCTCATCTGCTGCTTATGTGTGTGTGTGTGTCGTGTGTTGTGTGTGTGTGTATGTGTGTGTGTTACCTGGGGGCATGTTTCTGCCTTTTGCCTCCATCTCCTCTCCCCCCCGCTGCTGCTGTTCTTCTTCTTCTTCGTCGGTGAAGAGCTCTCCGTAGCACCCGGTCCGAGCTGCCTCCATCCACCGTTTATCCTTCGCTTTCTCGCCCCTTACCCTTCCCTCGCTCCTCTGCCTCCCTCTTCTTATCCCTTCTTTCCCTCCTCCTCCTCCTCCTCTTCTTCTACTTCTCCTTCTCCTCTCTTTACCTTGAGCACTCCCTCTCTCCTTTTCAGCGAGCAGGGGATACTTCACTTGGCGTCCTCTCCTCTCATTGAATTGTCATGGCAGTCTATCTTAGCAACTGAGAGAAGGAAGAGGGGGAGGGGGGTAAAGAGCAGATGAGAGAGAGTGAGAGGAAAGGCAGAAAGAGAGGGAGAGTAGCAAAGGACAAGCAGGAGATGAGGGAGAGAAAGGAAAGAGTGAGAAAGGAGATGAGAAGAGGAGATAGAGTTGGGGGGGATGGATTCGATTAACGAACGTGACATGAGTCTTGAAACCAGGGGATGCTCCTGTACAGAAGCCTCTCCCCATACAAACATGTTTCCTATATGAGGATGATGATGTGTCATTAAAAAAACAAACAAACAAACATGCAAACAAACAAACAAACATCCAAAACCACAAAACGATTTCTGTCAAACAAGAGAAGCTGGTTTGCCTCCTCAGAGAAAGAGAGAGAGACATAAAGCAATAGAAAAGAACAGGCGATGCGAGAGAGCGTGCTCTATTCCATCGCCAGTGAATTCCAAAGTCTATGGTGGAGCTAATGAAAAGTGTAAAATGTGTTGTACAAAAGTGTATAAAAGTAGAGTAGAGGGGTGGATGTAACAGCTGAGAGAATTTTGCTGAGATTAAAAAAAAAAAAAGTGTGTGTGACTTCCATCGGTGTGTAGATGAGCTGCTGCATGTCACTACATGACAAATGCAAACACACACATGTGCTAATGTGCACATGCACTAGCACTGTGTATACAGGGTTGCATATAGTACATGAGGAATGAACACTCACAGATGACAGACTTGTGAGTCATTAGTGCTGTGGTCACAGTGTCTCGGCATGTTTCATCCATCCAACTTTCTTCCTGTTGGTGTGATGGCTTAATCACAAGCATTTAGCGCTGTTTCATGCTTTGAAATGCACAATGACGATTTTAAAAAGCTGAGAGATCCGGAGTAAGTTGGAATTCTGTTATTTGCTCAAAGGCATTTCAGCAGAGCGGCTGCTTTCTTGTTGGAGCTCACGTCATACATTTCAACAAGCAGAGTCTTCCTGAAGAGAAAATCCCCATCAGCACTGACACAGCGTCAGCTTTGCTTCTTCTTCTTCTTTCCCCCCAAGCTGTTGCAAAAACTGCAGGACACCCAAAATCCACATGAGAGGCATCAGCAGCAACACAGCAGGAGATCCCGAGTTGTTTTACATCAACAGCACATCTAGAGGCGTTTCTGACCACAAACCTCCATTTGGAGACTCCAGAGCAAAACAACAGCTTCAGACCTTTGTTCAAATGCCAAAAATACAACAGTTGTTTATGTTTCACTGACATAAAAATTATGACTGTTGTCTGTTAGGAGCAAAGGCTGAGATGATTTTGCACAGCTACAAATCTACATCAAGATAAAATCTGGGTGGACAAATGAATTGACGAAGTGTGTAACTGACTCTACTATTTCCTACAAACAACTTTGGTTCCCTGTAGCAATAACCATAATTCTTACTCTTAATGCTATCATGAAATGCTAATATGGACGTTTTGGAGGGAGGTCACAAGCAATAATATATTGTGTTGTTTAGTTTGTATTTACATTTTTCTCTCAGAGCCAGTTGGTACTAAAAGTCTTCACTGGTCCAACATTTTGAATTCTACACTGTGGCGGGTTAAAAGGGATCTACCTTTACAACAAGCCCCAGGTGTTTTTACATTACCTGGAAGCCACCACAGGTCCTCCTACATGCTCGAAGAGAAGGGTAACCCAGCGATATGCTAGTAAAGTTTAGGCATGGGCCGGTATGAGACGGTTTGATAACCTTAAGCAAAATATCACGGTTTCGCGGTATTGGGATTACAGCTGTAGTACTAAAGTAAAAGTACTAATTTCGCAGAAAATTAGTACCTCTCTGTTCTTCTCCGCTCTGTTATCTAAGCCTATAGTTTTTATTTCACCGATGCTACACATGCTAACTCTCGTAGCTGCAGCATACGTTCATTTCAAGACAGCGTTACCTTGAATTTGGCATAAAGATGGTGGGTGGTGTGCTCGTAAATGCGGTATCAGGTTTGAAGTATCGCCTTCCTTTTGCAGCCACCTCTCGCAAGCACATCGCGGGTCAGTTCCTTCTGCCTTCATGAATACAGGTAGCTTGAACCGAGCTAACGAGCCGGAGGGGTTGTGCTAATCCGCGCTGCACACGACCCGAGGGATTCGTGCACTTTATGTCAGTCATAATTTTTTCAAACCACGATACACCTTGAAACCCTATAGTTAACCCTACACACCGGGCCTTAAAACTGACCTGAAGACAATGTCAAATGCCTGAAACAGACCTCAGAATAATAAGGTCAATTTACCAGATCAGAATTGATGTGGAGTTTGCATGTGTGGATAAGTGGTATAACTAAAAAATGGATGATGAGGAGTTGATAGCCACGAGTAATAAATAAACTGACAAACCAACCAGAGACCTGTGGTTGAAGAATAGGGAGCAATGGACCTATGAAGATCTAGCCTGTACTCATGGTGGGAGACAAACAGCAAGAATGGTGTAACATCTAGATACATTTTGTTTCTGTGCAGCTGTCTCAACTTAAATGAATTATTAACACTGAAGCTCCTGAAGGAAGAATTTGAATAGTTTTTAATAGTTCTCTCATGTTCATATAAAAGCATCCCCAGTTAGCATTAGTCTAAATCACAAACTGGGGGTTTGTAATATCTCATCTACATGAGACCATGATATTCTGCTGCTGTTTTGTTGTCACCAACAGGAGCTGTTCTCAGTGAAAGTAATGAATCAAAATTACAGGCAGGCTTCAGAGCTTTTTATGGCAGCAAGTGAGCAAGGAATCTATCCAGAGAAAACTGTACACACTTACGCTGGCTGAAAGTCTTCAACACCTCCACCCCCACTAACAAGAAGACAAAATTTAATGTTGCCTTGAATGGTTTTTGGCTAGTGCAATCCTTTAAACTTTCAGAAAGTCCTGGTGAAAGTGTGAGGTGTGAAGTTTGCTCATGTACCATTTAAACATATCTTTTGTTAGGGACCAACAGACACAGGAAAGGCACTGACGTACCGTCTGTGATGTCACTCTCAGGTTTCTAAAGGGAAACTCTGAAGCTTGAATTTGGATTTCCTGCACAGGGATGAGCTTGTGTGGAGCAAGTGTGGGATGAGCAGGCAGCAATCAACACAGTGCGATAGGCTGAGACTCCTGTTAATTAAGCAAACATGTTACATCCTCTCTCAGCCATAAACCAAATATCTAACAAGAAGCTGCATTTTCTGGGGAAAGTGCAGCTTTCTGAGAAAGTGCTTGCGATTGTTGAAATCTAATTAAAGCATGAATAGATGATCAGGTTGAATGTTTTGAATTCCATCTCAATCCCAACAATGAATTATGGCAAAGGTGTAAATTATGACTACAATATCCTTGTGTAACTGCAGTGTTTCCTGATTGACAATTCCTCCAACATTTACACAGTACTTCAAGATCTGTATATCTGCATCTATCTGCAGATACAGCACAGTTAACCTTGTCGAGTTGATTCTGGGCTCTAATAGGTTGATTGGCAGCTTTGAAAAATATTATTTGAAAAATATCTAAACCCCATCAGGAAGTATCAGGAGAAGTTCTGCCAAATCTCAAGTCATGCAGACTCGTGATCAGTAGTTTAGGGGCTTTTAAATGTTGTGGTTCATGTTGCTGTAGAGCCTAGAGAAAAAATCCTTTAAAGATGTGACTTGACTGCATTGTGTAGTGCAAAGTTACACCAGTGTTTGTTGATATAAGCCATGCCTATATAGAATTAGAACAATTAAACTTTACTGCATATCAACTAATTTGAGGAATAAAATAAGCTACTGAGACTACAGAATCTTGGGGAAAAATATTTCTGATTTTGTCATTCAAAACAGGATTTCAGGGTTTTATCAGCACAGTAATGCAGTCTGGATTTTATTGAATGGCCCATCTAGTGGTCATTAGAGGACCTGCAGCTGAAAACAGTTCAGTATTGCACTCAGCATCCGTCTGATTGCTGCTTTTTGGGACCCCTTGAAAGCCCTGCAGGACCCCTGGGAGAGCCTGTAATCAGCAGTGACAAACAAAACAAAAAGCAGGAAATCAGACATTTATTATTTTGTGCTCAAAACCCCCTAAAATAAACCTGCTATTCAGACTGACAGTGTGGATTATGAGGAAGACTCCTGCAGCACAACATGGAACAAACACACGCTGTAAGGGCTCGCCGGCGGCAGCACAACACACACACAATGCAGAGGATGAAAGTTCAAGGACAAATCAGCTATGCTCTGCATCATGAATGCAGTGATGGTATGAATCCTGCCATGAATACAGAGCAGCAGCAGAACATGGATGTAATGTTAGAGCTCGTTGGAACATTGGCGATTATGATCATGACAAATATACAGTCATCAAAAACCAAGTCTACAGAGGCATGATGGGTTAGAGTCCTATGATACTGTACATATTGTCAACCAACAGAAAAATGTTAAAGTTATTTATGGATACCCCTTTAAGATCTATATGACAAAAAAAAAATCTCCATTTCCAACTGTGTGTCAGTGTTTGAATGTTTGTTTTCAGTATATACAGAACTACACCAACTAAAGGTGTTAAAGGATCGCTATATTGTAGTGGAGTATTGAGTGTCACAGATGCAGGCTAACACAGTAGAGCAATGACCCATCCTCCTAAGTTAATAAAGACAATATTTGGCTACAGGCTTACACGAGTGTTAAAGCAAAAGGGATGTGATGGGAGAGAATTGAAATGTTCTTTGTTTTTTTTTAAATCAAAGATATTGATATTGTGCACAGACTCCACCAAAGTGAAACTCAATAGGCAGGAAGCAGGATCAGTTTGCTTCCCTCAGTAATATTCAATACTCAGACAGAGAATTCTAAATCCAGACTCCTGTTGGAGCCCACACTCTGTACATCCCGCCTGCACAGCTGATCCTACACATACTATAACACAGACTGTTCTCTAACAAAGGACAGAGGAAATGAAAACTATCCCTCAGGTTGATGGTTTGATATTCTCATTTCTTATAGTTCATATTGATTAAACACTTCCTCAAGGGGAAAACACTGTATGTTAATCATTCATACACAGAAGGTCTTTGGTAACAAGTTTACAGTGACCAAACTGTCCTATGAGATGTTTTTTGTCTCCTGGTGTTGGAACATCCTCGCAGCACTTGACAGTTTTGCTGTGATGTTGTGATCCTGAATTTCTCACACATTTGTTTTTCTCTGAAAGGGCTGTCTTACCTTGGAAAACGTCTTCACACAGATCCTCTCCACTTTTCTCGACAATTTGAAGCTCGGTAAAGATTCATGAACAGACACAAATGCAAAGCGATGCGCGGTTGTTCCCAGATGATTTTATCGAGAGTACAATGTGTACATGTGCATGTGGTGCGCTCCTCCACAGCTCTCAGCACGCGTACACCGGTCGGATTGATAAACTGTCATCTCGTTAATGTATAAAACATAGTAGTGAAATGTTGACGAGCGGATGAAGAATTGTAGGTATTGATCAGATATAAGCTTACCTTAAGAGCAACTTTTCAGCCGGTGCTGATGCAGGTGGCGCGAGGTGCGTGATGAGAGGAGGGAGAGAGAGAGAGAGGTGGGAGAAGAAGGATGTGAGGACTGGATGTACGTGTGTTTTTTTGCACGTGTGTGTGTGTGGTGGTTAGCTCTAATAGGACCTCGTCGCTGTTTTGTATTGATGTAATCATAGATGGAACAAATTGTAACATAAGTTTTCTCTTAAATGTCTTTAATAGCTTTTTGTAAATGTTGTAGTTCTGTTACATAATTTCCTAGAGTCTGTACCTGTGAAGATGTGATGAAGGGAACAGGTGCTTTGTTATTAGTTGCTGGTGTGACCAAATCATTCTAATGTCTGCAGACAAAAGTCACAAGATCTGACAAATCCATGTCTATATGTGTCGCAGGTCTAAATGTGGGAAACCGGGTCAAATCAGAGCACAACAGCAGAGGCGCTGCTAAAAACACTGGGCCCCAGAAAAACGTTTCAGGCCTGTGATCTTCATCTGGTCCTGGACCTCTTCCTGCTGAGTAAAAGTTTGATGTTGTGGAAATATCTTAACATCTAAATAATCCTTTCAACGGTCTCATATGAGGCAGTGTGTACGTTCCACTGCCCTCCAAGAATAAAGACATTTACTGGACAAAACATAAGGACCAGTGCTTCTTGGGCCGTCATTACTCCCATTTGTCCCACTTCCATTATGAAGGGGAGCGGACGGGTTAAATTTTTTTGTAAAGTCTTCTTGACAATCAGCAAATGTATTTAGCACAGTGGAGTGCAACTCAAAAATAGGTAGGAGTGCCCAAAACTTTTAAGTGTGTGTCTGCAGGGGGTTGATGATCTGAGTGATTGCCGGGGCAGGTGATGGGAGTTTTGGCTTTCAAAAAGATGAGAAGAACAAACAGACAAACACTTTTTGGATTTTGTGTCATAAAGTTCATCTGAGTTTTAGGATGTTTTATACAAATCTATGTGAAAAATTTACTCTTTTTCCAGTCTGCATTAATCTCATTCTGTCTGTTACAAACAATCCACCTCTCATTCATTAAGTGAACAGCATGGCAATAAATAATGAAAGATCAATGAGTGCTCCTACACAGCGAGGTAATCAGTGTCTGACACCAACACTCTGCCACTGTGCTGAAATCCACATTCATCAAAGTCAGTTTAGCACTTTTAAATGGGTTCTCAAAGAGGTATTAGTCCTATGGGCAGACAAACAACTTTCTAATTAACACAAAATGAAATTAATGCTGGGAAATTCTGGTTTCATTCCAGCATTAAAATCAACACACTAAAGATGTCATCTAAAAGATTAAGATCATGGCTGATGCAGGTATTTTTATGGATCAGTATCTGAGCTGAATATCTCAGTGCATACTGACTGACAAGACTGAGACAAAACTAGGTTTCAGAAGATCAAGGTCTGTACTAGAAGGCAGAAGGTTCAGTATGCAGGTAGGCAGACAGGTAGGCAAACAAAACCTAAAGAGCAAAGCTGAGAGAAGGCCAAAAACAGAGAAGCTGAAAACACAAGGGAAAGGCTGGAACGCTTGTTACAGGTAATGAAGACAAACTGGCACAGAGGGAGAGAAGCACACAGGCTAAATAAACTAGGAGATAATGAGACACAGGTGCAACACATCAGGGTGGGGCAAACAATCAGAGGTACAGGGAAACAGACGAGGGCAGGAAGTGAAAATAAAACAGGAAATACTGCAAGTAAAAGAAAACAAAAAACATGACCAGATGTGCAGTGCTGGTATGCACGTAATGATAAAAATATTACAAAAATAAATACGCGATCAGACTCAACAGATACTGAACATTAAAAGATCAGGATTTGATGCAACATACAATGAAAAATATCAATATCTTTGTTATGTGCATACTCTTATGATGCACTCTCACTTTCTCTGTTGCCTTGCAGCAAAGAAAGAAGGAGACAAGGAGAGACAAAAGGAAGGAGAGAAGGAGAGATGAAATAAAGGAGAGAAGAATGAGTGTGGAAAGAAGAACAGACAGGTAGAACAAGACACCCTTTACAGGTTTAATAAGGAAAGTGAGGGAGCTAAACCACGACGGATAGTCAATATGGATCAGAGGGCTGCCAGGGGAAGGGGAGAGTTGAGACGTTTATGTTTGTGTGTGAGGGTGTGTGTAAATGTATGAATGTGTGTGTGTACGTGTGTGGTGGTGAGTATTCAGGGGAGGGGAGCCAGAGTAATAAAGACAGACAGAGAGGAAATCAATGCCCAGGCAGAAAGACAAACATTTAGAAATGAAGTGCAGTCCCCCACTGTAGCGACAGTAAAAGCCAGTCGGCCAGAACCACTGACATTCACAGTCCAGTCACTGAGCGGCCAGCAGCAGATTACACAAGGCTGAGGAGAGTGTCATAACATGGCAAGTTCTGAAAAAACCCTCATTAGGTAAACACGTTTTAGCAGGAAAATGCACCTCAGAGTCCAAAAGTAAAAAGTTGGCCCATTGTGAAGAGGAGTCGAGTTTTGTTTGTGCAGCTTTTAATCATTTCCTGTTTGTCCATTGATTTATTTTTTGTATAAAACCACAAATAATGCAGAGAGATATTAAAGGGATGAGCACAAAGTGAGGTAGCTGGTATGCTACTTTTTTTATAGTTTTGCTAGGACCCACAGTCATGCTAGCAGCTCTGAGACACACCATTGTTTTGAGCTAACTGCTAATGTCAGCATTACAAGATATTTACAGTGATGATATTGACATGCTGATATTTGGCTTGTATCATGTTCACTGTCTTAGTTTAGCACATCAGCATGCTGCCATTTCCTAATTAGCACTAAACTCACAGTGTAGCTGAGACTGATGGGAATATCTTTAGTAAAGTGATTACGATTCATCCTGAGGGGTGTGCAAATGTGTCACAACAATCTATTCAGTAGTTGTTTCATATATAAAACCACAAATGTAACAGTTCAGGGATGTCAGTGGTGACAAAACTTAGAGCAAGACTTAGTCAAATGGATTTAAAAACTCTCAAATGCTGGTGATAAATCATTTGCCTCTGCTGATCATGTCACCATCAGCAGCTCATCCTAATAGTAAAGACTCCTGTTCTAATCATATGAATTGAACTCTTTATGTCACAGGTTTATTGTCATGGTATCCTCACCTGCTCAGTAGGCATCCATGGTGAAGCTGGTGCTGCTGCACACCTGATTCCTATTAACCTATCTCCTCTATAGTCTGCTCCCTGCCTGCTGAGCTGACCCCTACTGGCTCATCTTTGTGCCTAAATTTTTTAATAAGCAGCTATTTCTGATATAGCTAAGTTGCCTTGGTGTTCAAGCCACTCTAAATAACGTGCCTAAATTGGGACAGACCAGCTGTCCAGAAAGGGATCTGTCTCCACAAAATGCTTGGAACTTCCTCCTCTGATCAGAAGAGTCTGTTCCTGCTGCTGAAATGAAAAGTGCAGCTGTGAGCTCAGTGGTGCAGACAGACAGCATTACATCATTCTCACTCTCAAGCAACATCAAGTTTGAGAGGAACTTTATAATTACTGTTATCTGAAATCACAAAGAGGTAATAAGGTTGTCCAAAATAAAATTGGACTGGAGAATTTTAGCAACAGCTCTGTTTGCTCTTAAAACCTCCCTGAATACCCACAGTGCACCCACACAGGTGTGCTCAGTTATATGAGCTGATTAGACTCTTTCTCAGGAACATTTAGGTGTGAAAATAACAAACTTGACTGACATTTCTCTGAATCCCGTTAAAATTTGCAGCACCTCTTACGTCAGGCAGGACAAACGATTCGTCTGACCTCAGCTTTATCTGCTGCAAAGACCCGCCCAGGTTCACACTGAAAAGAGGTCTAATTAGCTTGAGTGAAAACACCTGCAACACCTTCACAGTAAACACATTATTTTAGTCACATTTCCTCACAAATGCATTATGTGTCAGGCTTTGAACACTTTGAATGCATTTACCACATTTATAAAATGTTCTAAAAGTCTAATTTGTGAATGTTTTAAAGTTCAGTTGAGTTTGAATGAGGCTGAACTATGACAAGCTGATGCTGCTAATGTCAACCCCTATTTGAAGTGTTAAGTTGTTAAGAGCTTTGTTTTTCTTCTGGGAGAGAAAATCCAGGAAAATAAAGTATAGAAAAGAAATTCATGTTTATACGAATTCAAGACCGCCCTCCTACCTTTCCTCTGTTATGCTGGAACATTCACGTTCCTTTTCCTGCCTGAAGAAACAAATATCAAATAACAGTCTGTCATATGACATGTCCATCACCTACAGTAACAATCACTGTATTTTGATATTGAAATAATATGGTATGTTTTGTGATAAAAAATTCTGCATCATTTAATATTCCAAAAACATACAACCTCAAAATGTTATTGAGTAAGCAAATGTGTTATGCAAAGGCTGACTCATACTCTAATAATGCACAATAATGCATTTTATTTTCAGGCCTACGATTGTTACATAAGTGCTGGTATCAACACATGCAAATACAGTATGGTTTTTTAACTAATCAATTTGTGACTCATTTTGTATTTCATCTCTGCTGCATTAAGCTGCGATGAAAAAATATTCAAAACTAATTACTATCAAACAAATATCAAATTCTCAGTTTCTGTTTGTTGAACTTGCAGGACACACTCATTGCACCACAGGAGCAAACTGAGTAATCAGGAGGTAAAAATAAAACAAATTGAAACAGTGTTTGAACATGTCTAATGAAGAGCAGCACTGTGGCCCTGATGTATTTCTCTAAGTGCTTAAGCCATGTAGTTAATACAAATTGCTAAATGAATCAGTTTAATCATATTAAACTAGAAGAAAATGAAATGAATAGGTCAAAAGTACCTTATATCTCCCACTGATTACCATCTGAATGTGCTGCTCCTTTGTGTGAATATAACTAAAATAAATTATGTATATTACTGACCCTAATTACTTGAAAACTATTTGATTTTTACCCCCATTTGTAGCAGCAACACAGTGTGTTAAATGAAAAATATAATAACAAAAAACTAAATAAACAAATATAGAACTAGTTGGCTGGAACCAGGCAAGCTTTATTGGTTTTAAACTTAACAAACACACTGCTGCAGATAAAAACCTCACTCCTGCAAACTGCACATTTCCAGGAATGATGAAAACAAACTCTCTATTTAAACTCACATGTGATATATGGTCAGTTTTTGACAGGAACTGAGTCACCACCATTTGACTCAAAACAAAGGTGACCATGTAAACTTTTAAATGTTCTCTACTTTTTACACTGTAAACACATCTCGGGTAGACTGCATACAGCGTGTACAGTGTGAATATTTACACCCAAATCACAGTTTGAAGAAATGTCTGCGTTGAACAGAGGAAGTAAACATTTCAAAAAGCGGTTCACTGCATCAGAGCTCTACTTCGCTGCTGTGATGTCCGCAAAAAACACTGTTGGTTCTGATTTAGCTGTATCAGAAAAAAAACCTCCTCAGAAGTCAGCTACATAAATATATCTCTGTGAATGTCTGTTTGTGTGTCTGTGTGTGTTCACTACACAGCATGAATGCTCAGCTTTGGCAATTAAATAAATAAACATCTCAAAACATCAGCAAAAGCTCTCATACTCAGCTGCTAAATGATTTTCTATTTTATTTTCACATAGCAAATAGTCATAAAAGATGCTAACACCGCAGTTAATTTGCTACACTGTTTTTTTTTTTGTTAACAGTACCACAGGTTGTAAGCATAACATTTTTCTCCGTATAGGTCTAAAAATGGCTACAAACATCGCCCTATGCTGGGCACGATCGTTAATATGCTAAAAAACAAGCAGTCTTTAAGTTTGTTTCTTTAAGTCACTGTGCAACATGAGAACTTTAATGGGAGTCAAACTGAAAAACTTGTGTTGCTGACACAGTTTTTCCTTTGTGTGTATAAAACAAATGTAATCTATGTGCACAAAAGTATGTGGACACTCCTGTGCCTTTGATCTGAGGCTGTTTGGCCTAGACCCCTTAGTTCCTATTAAGGGAACTCTTAATGCTTGAGCATATAGTTTTATTTTAACCAACCTTTGTGGCAAGTTTATTGGATTAGTCGATTTGCCCTCTTGCAGTAAGCCAGATCTGTGAAGAGCTGGTTTTCCCACTTTGGTGTGGAAGGACTTGACTTGCCTGCACAGAGTCCTGACCAGTTCACACTACAACGCCTGTTAACCTTTCAGATATTTATTCTTTTCGACTTGTCATCAGAGAAAAGATCTGACACCTTTTTGAAATAAATATCTGAAAGAACCAAAATATCTGGATGCAGAAAAAATGTGCAAAAATGCAGTTGTAAAATCTTATTCCAGTGAGTGGTAGCTGAGCTAATTACATTAATAATTGATCAAAACAGGAGGTTCAAGGCCATCTGTTACTGTGCACTCAGGTTTTCAGTTTGCTCCCCATGTAAGCTCGTGTTCATCAAAGTGCCATGTCTTTATTTCCATATATTTTTATATAAACCTTCTATTCCCTATATGAAACCAGGAAAAGTTAGATTCCATTTCAAATCTGTCAGTTCAGGGAGCAAAAAAATCTCCAAACTATCATGAATAATGTTGAAATGACAGAAATTGGTCTGAAAATATTTCCACCTACATTCTACAAGAGTAGAATCTTATTTTCTGTATTGGACAGATTCAAATGGAATGCAATCAGAACCTGATTTCTCATATCTGTACGTATCATTATGTACACACCTAAGAAATTTAAATGCTCAGTTCCATGGCAACAGTGCCAAAAGTCCAAGGGATCCATTTCGATTGTACCATGGATGATCACCGGGGAAACTGACAGTCTCTCCCACTGTGCTCCATGCTTTTAAAGTCTCTCAGTTACATCATCGGTTTCATTCCACGAAATGTTGAACATTCACCCCAAGACTTCCGTCTCAAAATACAAACAGCTTAGAAAATTCAATAGCTAAAACACCTAAAACATACTGTAATATTTACACCCCATGACAGACATACAGGATTAAGTTTTCATAACTTTAATTTCAGCAAGAATCTAGGAGAGAGGGAGGAAGAATAATTTCTATACAGTTGGAGTATAAATCTCTATACGCATATACAGTTTACCTGTGGGTGTGTACATAATAGTTGTGGTTTTAGGTCATGGTACATGGGCAAAAGTTGTAAGCAATACTGATTAATAATAGAAATATTCCTTATCATAGTGGCATTTTTCATGTTTCTTTTGAGACCCAGGTTTCCAAGAGAAAGGCTCGGAAGTAATGCAACACATCACTATGTTCATGACTATTATTGTTATAACTTTTGTTTGCATATTCAGACTCCTACTTGTATTTTCACTGTGTCATGTGTCACAAACAACAGTCTCAAATGAGCACTGAGTTGAACCAGTGTCTCTCTGCCCGTATTTGTTACTGGGCTGTTTGTAGATTGCGCTACATTTATGTTAGCAGTTGTTTTTTTTTAATGCACCATCTGTACTCTCCTTCAAGAACAAATGCCACAGTAACAACGGTCTACTTTTGATATATAATTCACTTTCTGGGTTTCAACATTTATTTGTAAAGTTATCAAGATGTAATCAAGTAACCTTCTCAACCATGTCCATGGAATTATATAAGAATGATGAATGAATTTTTCTAGTGCTTTTCAAAGAAAAACAGGTCTCCTTAGTTCTTGTTTGATGACAGGGTAATGTGTGCATAATCAGATATATACTGCTTTTTTGAACTTTTTTGTTCTTTTTTTGAATGGACAGTTTTGGAAATGATTCAGCTTCCTGTTTCCTGTGCTGCTGCTTCACACTGTTGCCTGTGTATCACGGCCCTGATGATGAATGTACCCGTCAGAAACCCCACAAACGTCTTGTTGCTACTAATCATCGTATCCCTCTCTCCTCCCCTCCCATGTTCCCTCCCAGCGTGTTAAAAGTTTTAAGTGTCTGTCTTTGTCTTGGGCTCGGCACCAGCGGTGAGTCATCCCTCCGCCCACCTGCCTCTCCTCCCCTCCTCCCCGCTTTTCTTTCCTCCTCTCTACTCTTTTTTGATCTCCTTAAACCTTCCTCCCTGTATCCCTCCTCCCACACACTTTCAGGGTACAAGATTTGTGTTTGTGTGTGTGTTGTCTATTAGTGTATATGAGCTGTGACAGAACAAATCTAATCCCCCCCCAGTTGTGTTTTCCCTCCCCTTCCCTGTGTATATAGCCTAGCATGGCGAGGCGCTCATCCGCATGTGCGTGTGATAGCGGGGAGGAGGCACGGCCGAGGGTGGTGCCGCCATGGGCAGGGACTGAGGTGGGGGCCCGCTTGGGTGTGGGTGGGGCTGTGGGTGACCGTGGGAATGGGAGGCCCTGGGAAGGGTGGAGGTGGCGGCTGGGTGAAGGGGGTGTGGATAGGAGGAGGAGGTGGAGGAGGAAGAGGCCGGCTGGAGCTGGTAGCTGGCCGCCGATGAAGGCCCAGACGAGGAGGGCGTCGGCTGGGAGCTGCTGCCCCCCTTGGGAGGTGGCTGTGGGGGTGGAGTCTGGTTGAGCTGGATGGAGATGTCGGAGGAGACGTCAGAGGCGCTGCGACCACGCTGCGGCGGAGGCCAGGAGTCTGGATGGAGGAACTGGCCGCTGTAGTCACTGCAGTCAGACATGCGGGGGCGGTACAGAGCGGGGTGAGGCCTGTACAGCTCCTCCTCAGCATAACGCTTCATAAAGAGGTAGACAGACATCACTCCTGCACCCTGGGATGGAGACAGAGAGAGAGTACATTAACATTTCTAAACAAGAGGACTGTGGAGCAGTGAGGGAGGTCTGTGCTCCCTTGTGTGCTTTTTAGTTTTTATTACTTATTTTATGAATTGAATGGGTATTTGGCTGCATTTCTCTAGAGTGTTATTACTCACTCCTGTAGGCACTTTGCATTTAACAGCCTTGTTTTTATGTTATGTTTTCATGCATATTAGTATATTGACAGTATATTGAGATATTACTGACTGGGGAACATGAAGTTATCTTCTTAAAAGTTGTATATACTGTATTTTCAGCCATGCAAATAAAGTGGATCTGATTGATAAATAAATACAGCAAACAGTGGAAAACAGACACTGAGATGGAGAGAGAGAGAGGACGTCCCTGTCTATTTCCTTGCATGAAAACTCAACATCAGTATTATCACAGGGATCAAAATGAACTGCAGAGTTTTCAGCAAATTCCCTGACGCAAAAAGCTTTTATGAAACACCAGAATCAGCAAGATCCTTCCTCCTCCGTAAACTGCAACACACTGCCATCAGGAGGGGGAGAAAAATAAATAAATTCCTAATAATTTTGCAGAGGGTTGACAAAAAGGCTTGGCGCTCCTCAGTGGAATGAACCATTATCAAAAATGTATTCATGTTTTCACCCGGGCGTCCACTGAGCATTCACAGCTCATTCACTATTCATCCACAACATCATTGCTACAACAGCTCCAAAACTTGAGAATGCAAATAAGTGTGTGTGTGTGTGTACGAGAGAGAGGGAGAGAGAGAGAGAAACTGTGTTTAAATGTGTCTTTTGCAGCTCTAGTGCAGATTAGAAGTAAAGAAAATCAGAGGGGACAGGGGGTAGAAAGGAGACAGAGGAAAAGCAGATGAAATGAAAGGATGAGAAAACAGAGATGATAAAAGAGGAAGAAAAGAGAGGGAGAGAGAGAACAGAGAATTAGAGGATGAGGGAGAAGAAGAGAAAAGTAGAGGACAAAAAAGAGGATAAGCAGATAAGAAAAATAGGGGAGGGAGAACAGAGGATTAGAGAAGGAAACATGGAAGAACAAGATGAGGAAAGATAGATGGACAAAATGGGGTAACTTTATAGGAAATGAAGAGGAGGAGAAAAAAGAAAAATTAGAACATAGAAGAGAAGAAGAAAATAAAAAATGGAACAAAGGATTAGAGAAGACAAATAAAAGAAGAATGAGAAAAAGGAGAAGGGAACAGGGGACATAAAAAAGTAAAGATAAAGACAAAAAAGGACATTTGGGTACTGAAGAAGAGAAGAACAGAAGCAGAGGAAGGATAGACAAGGGAACGGAGGAAGATGGGAGTAGACAAGGACACAAGATAATAAGAGGACAGATGGCAAGAGGAGAACAGAGGAGATGAGGGAGGAAGAACAAGGGAGTAGGAAAAACTGGGATTAGAAAACAAAAGATAACTGAAGGAGAAGATTTGATTGAGGATTTGAGAGAAGAGGCAGATGAAGTGGGAGAGAGAAAACCATAACAGAAAAGAGGAGGAGAGACAAAGAGGAGATAAGATGAAAGTACAGAAGGCAAGAGGAGAGGGGAGAAGAGTGGAGGAGATAAGAGAAGGAGAGAAGAGAGGAGAAGGGACGAAAGAGGATTAAAGAACTGAAGATAAAAGAAGAGGAGACAAGATAAAAGTAGAGGACATATAGAGAGAGGAAGAGAAAAGGAGACTTGAGCAAAGCAGAGGAGAAGAGACATGAGGAGAAGAGAAGGAAAGCAGAGAGGAGGAGTAGAAGAACCCCCCTCAACACCCTCCACCCAGCGAGGAATATTCTGATGCATATGAAGCTGTACTGCGACAGAGCTGCTGCCCTCAAGTATTCAAGCTATTAACATTTATGAATATTGATGCAGGCAGGATGACGGGCTCCTACGCAGGCACTTTTTAAATGTGTGTGTGTGTATGTGTGTATGTGTGTGTTTAGCAGAATAAGTCTGCATTTCAGCAAGCTACGAGCAGTTTGTGTGTATCTGTGTTTGTGCACATGCTTAAATGGTGGTTGGTCGACATCCAAGCCAGATTCCAAACAATCTGTGTGTGTGTGTGTGTGTATGTGTCTGTGCACATTAAGTCTTTTATCAGTCATGTAGCATCAGTAAATGTTAAGCATCAGTACATATTAGTGTCACTGTGAACTGCTCAGTGTGTGTTTTTGTGTTTACTCGAGTGCATCTGCAGTGTGTGTGTGTGTATTTTGTCCCCATGCACATCCAATATGATTACTTGTATTGTATGCATGCATGCTTCTGTCTGTGTGCATTTCTACATAGTGCTTATGTACATGAAGTACACCCACATGTTCATGCACGATTACATCTGTGCCTGTTTGTGTGTTAGTGTGAATGTGTGTATTGTGCTTAGATCACCTCTTTGAGCAGGAAGGAAGAGGCGGCGAAGGCGAAGGACCAGCCGTAGTGGTAGTGAAAGAACTGCTCCGGCTCTCTGGGTCGGTTCATCACCTCATCATTGATACTGGAGATATACAAGACCAGACCCACCACCAGACTGAGACCTGTAGACACACACACAAACACATGCAGATGTTTTAATACCTTTTAGCCATGAAACTTGGCCACTGTTAGAATCCATTTAAACCACCCTAATTCAAGCTCACAGAAGCCTTCTTTGAAAAAAAGCCTTCTTTAGAATCAGGCATATTCAATACTGAAAGAGTTTGGGTGGAGTATTACTGCAGCATCCTACCACTGGCTGTCGTTTTACATTAAACCACCAACTCTGTCAAGTTACAGCTAAATGACATGGGGTAGATACAAATGCACACAAGTGTCATAGGTGCCAGAATAAAAGACGTTTAATTCTAAAGACAAAACAGACCATTAAAAACCACTGGAAATGCCAGACATGGTAAGCCAATTGGGAGGAAGAGAAAGGGATATTATGACATTTTGTCATTTTTGTTGCTGCCATCCATCAATGTGTAACAACCATACCAAGTGCAAATAACAAGAAAACCAGCAGTATTACCCTGCAATACTAATCCCATTTGAATGGGCCTTTAGTCTCTTTGTATTGGGGTGTGTGTGTGTGTGTGTGTGCGCATTCTGTAGCTGGAATAGCTAATGATAGCGTGTCCTGGTTGTACTGTAAATAGGCTGAGAAAACCCCAACAACAGGCTGTGCTGTGTTAAAGAGATAAACAAGGACGCAGTCACACACATACACATACAATAACATGCACTGCTGCTTGTGGCCAAAGAAACATCAATGCACAAGGCACACATGAATGCAAATACACACTAAAGCATACAAGTCCTCGCTGACTTGCGCATACACGCACACAAACACACAGTGAATCCTCATTAGGAGTGTGTCAGTGCTTCCTTCCCTGTCGACAGACTAACCACTGCAGCTGACCTCCAAAATCCTCCAGCACTGAAACTCTGACACACTAAACACAGCAAAGATGCCTCCCTTTAATAACCTTACAGCTCATTTTCTCTTGGAAATACCAATATACACCACTATGCAAAACACTAGCCTACATGGAGTTTTCAAAATGTGTTAAGCTGGATTTAAGCCTCTGCGTCAGGGTGTCGCAGAGGCTCCATGGCGCGGCAAAGCTGATGTGCTCCTCCTTAAAAATGTAGCTGAATGTCTGGGTCACTCAGATACAACATGGAAACCAAAAGAACTATGAAGGTCAGCCTGTACTGCTTGTGGTTCCTCCAGCGCTGTTAGAGGCAGTTCACAGTGAAGGCCACATAAAGAAAGGCAATTTCTTTCTTTTTGGTAACACTACAAATCATACTTTGTGATCTGGCAAATCCTTTTCCAGGACAAACTCAGACTTAGACAGACTTTATTGATCCCTTTGGGATGACTCCCTCAGGGACTGCTGTTGTTGCTTTCTAATATGAACTGAGGAGAAGACTGTAAATACAATTACTATGGATATATAATGATTTCATGGCCATTGTCTCCTTTTTCAGTAGTAGTGACAGCAGTGGTTACTAGAAGAGGTTTTACTAGAAGAGGTTTTACTAGAAGAGGTTTTTAATAATTTATGTTTTGCATTTTTTGCATTGTTAGCTTTGTAAGTCAACAAGCTGTACAGCTGTGTCAGAGTCATCCATACATGTGCACCATTTTAAAGAGCAACACATGCTTGTAGAAAATGTCTGATCTTGAAATTAAGAAATAGTTCAGTTAAAGGATACAGAATCTGAAGAAGTACAAGTGTTCCATGACAACTATGCAGTAAGTCAACTGATTACTTAGCAACTACCAATGTGAATGAATGACTGAAGTTTGAGGCCGAACTTTTTTGCTGAACTGGTGCATATTCACATACAAATTTGTGTTTAGTAAAATGCTCACAAACTAATTGACACACAGCAAAAACCTGGGGCTGGTAGTATTTCAGCCAAGTAGAACCTGGGTGTTCTGAGGATGTAGGTAAAAAAAAGTTAAGCTAATGCTGTGTACACTGTACTCGATGGGCACTTGTGCACTCTAGTGAACAGAGAATGGAGGTAATGAGGGTCAGCAGAGGTCCCCACCAAAACTATTGTCCTGTAGTGTTGATCTGGCCATCTGTTTGTACTGTATGTTGTGGGATTCAGAACCTACTCATTTCAATAAAGTGAGATATGTAAACTGAATGAACATGTTATAATGCAGTATACTTGAAATCCTAATACAGACATGCACAAATGCCATATGATTTGCCTGCAGATATGATGTCTGCAAAACATTTAGATAAACAAGTGACTACCATCTGGTCCTGATTGGAAATACCTGTTCAGCACTGGGATTGTTTGGTGTGACAGCTGTGCAAAATGGGACTAATCAAAGCAGGAGACACATACTCCTTATGGAAACAGACAGTAGCAGATTTTCTGGATTTACGCGATGGAACAAACATGTCCTGTGAGCTTAGACGCCTCAAGGAAACCAGACAGAGGGTAGATGAAAGATGTAAGGCACTCATAGGCTGCAGCTACACTAAGAAGCTGTGATGTTTTCATAAGGACACATCTCAGTTTTACTGCTCTGTATCCTGACAATATGAAATATGTAAAACAATATTTAGCATGTTTAAAAAATGTGAAAATAGAAGTGATGTGTTTTGACTTGTTTGGAATAACATAAGAAAAATTGGACACAATTACATATATTAATATATACATTTTTGACTTATTGCTGCATTTTACATGCACTTTCTTCTATTTACTTTAAAAAAAATATTTTATGTTATATATAAGTTTAAACAAATGTTTGATATGTAAAGTTGAAAGTTGGAAGACAAAATTACAGAGTAGGAAATGGCCAGACAATATGAAATTTCAGTGCCTACTGATTGTCATATTCAATGTTTTCAGTCCTTTCCATTATATAAAATATGGCAGAGACATTGTGGTCTAACAGTGAAACACTGGAAAACAGAGAAGCCAAATGGAGAATAAGTGGAACTGAAAAAAGTGGGAGAGGAAATTGGAAAATTAGAGAGATGTAATTCCCTAAGTCGGCCATGAGATGGCAGTGTTGTGGCTGGATGCTCATCTCAGCAGCAGCCTGCTGGCTGTATTGAGTGTGCAACACGTGTGTATGGACGTGCACACACACGTTCACAGAGGAAGAGGGGAAAAACACCGGAGAGAGAGAGAGTGAAAAAGAGAGAGAATGAGAGGAGAGAAATTACTGGAGGAAGGACAGACAGGAGAAAAGGGAGGAAACAGCTGGTCCACAGCCACCATGTTCTAACCTACAGGCACTCTGTGACTGATGGGCAGTGTTCATGACAAAAATACACACAAGCTGACTGAGACAAGCAGCGCAGTTTTTGCTGCAAAATCATGTGACATGATTTTAAAGCAGCACTGATTTCAGTGTTTGTCTCTGTCTCCCCTGCTGTGTCTGAAATAATTGCAGCGTTGCCTTTGAAAAACACTCTTTTACAGTAAACAAGAAGAAAAAATATAACATTTTGGAATGAACATCAAGCCTACGTGTTGTTTTTCTGTCTCAGATGTGAAAATGGCATCCATCGATTTCTGGGCTCAATTCTCTCTTTGTGCTATGAACTATCAGACAGAAATCTCTGACTATTCCTGGCAGAGAATGGGTTGTATTCTTCTCAGAAAGTGCCAAACAATCACTAGTTGTTGAAATGACTTCTTAAAGTGAGAGACGTGACAGATAATAAAACCCATGCAGGTGTATTCTCTTCTTTTCTCCCAATATTTTCTTGAATAATGGTCTCACGTCTTAAGATGCTGTTGACGGCGTTGTTTCCATTTCATTTGAGAGTTGTCCAATTCATTCAGTTTTTTTCATACCATGTTTCCTCAGTTACATGTCACAGTTGAAAACATTTCCCTACAGAGTATATAGAATATAAATTTTCATGCAATATGACTGTATATGAACTGATTTATCAATCAGTTGATTTTTAAAGTATAATATTACATGTGAAATCAATATTTTCACCTGTGAAATGCCTGAAAACCACACATCCCTACATGTGACTTAACCCTGTAAAGCCTAAACCATTAAATAATTGACAGAAAATTCCAATTCTTTGAACTTGGAGCCTTTATTGGTCCCTCTGAACAAACAAACAAAAACATTTTAAAATATTATTTTCCTTATATGAGTTTCAATTTGTCACTGGAAGGCCCTCTAATGAGTAAATTACTACCCCGTGTTGGATTATCTGTGCACTGCATGTATCTGATTGTATACATCAGGTTTTTCAGGGAAAAAAATATCACACTGCTCATGTGGAGGGCTGAAAAACTCATGTATCAAATATGATACGTTAGGCGTTATAGGGTTAAATATAAATACAAAATGAATATAATACTAATGCAACATGTAAGCTAAAATGTGCACGTGTGTGTATTTTTCTGTTTTCGGGTGTTTATCAGCACACATACATTGGCCTGGTGTGTTCAGATCTGCATGTACATGTGTTTGAGGTTGTCCCTTTGTATGTGTATATGTGCATGCATGTGTTTATCTCCACCTTGGCTCTGTGACATTACTATGACACCATGTTTGTCACGACTGTCCAAGTGTCCAGTCAGCAGTCCTTCATGCTAAGCTAGCATCTGTGAGGTAAAGCTCCCTCATGCAAAAATAAAAAGAGAGGATGAAACAGGAGGGTGATGTCATCCTGTCTGCTCTGAGACACCGAGAGAGACTAACAAGGTCCAAAAAAATCCCAACAACTACTTCATCAGCTGAACGCTCGACCCCGTACTCGAGGTAACCGTCCGGAAACGTCACCCAGCTGTCCTGCAGCCATATGAGGAAGTGATGCCACCCTGCTGGCTGCAGTGACTCTCCTTCCCAACAGGACTCTGATACAAATGAGACACAAAGCTCAGTGGAAGATTTCACAGCTTCGGTCCAGCAACGTGATAGAGGGGACTTTGTTTATTCATTGTTAATCATCCCTGAGACAAGATGATGAATTACAACTTTGCTCTGAGAAAGATTTTTTCTGGTAAGCCAGGTTTAAAATTCAGGCCTGTAGTAAGCAGATCAATGGAATAATGTGTTGGACCAGTCCTGATGGTGACAGTGAAAGTGATACTCCACCTAAAATCTATCAAACACTGTGTGTGTCGGCTTGAAAGGCAGTTGTGAAAAGTTTCACTGAACAGCTGTGGAAGACTTCATGGCAGTTATGATGGTGACAGGTTTTACAGCAGTAGCAATATCAATACACGATACACACGCACATGTGTATAGAAACTTCTCAAAGCACTGTTTCAGCAAAATCACCTCCTCACACGTAGTCAGAATCAAGCTAAATACACTGCTGCTGTCAAAATGTACAGCATAGCATGACAGCACAACCCCGAGGGAATGTTAAATTGTTTCTGTTTGGTGATGTTGAGATCTTAAGATGGACGGCTTTGCTGTGAAAATGTTTCTTTTACAATGCTGTAATGTTGCACTACAAGGCTTTTACTTGTGCATAGTTTCAGAAACATGTTTACAATATTTGCTTTGCCAGTTATGCTAACCAACAAAGAAGAAAGCCCCCTTTCCAGGAAGCAGTCTAATGTTGAATGTACATTTGAAGAGGACCGTCTCTGTTTTTAATAGACTACCATGTGGGTCTATAAAAGAATAAGTGCGATCAAACATTTCATCCAGTAACTTTCCACTCAGCACTTGAGGCTCTCAGCTACGTGGTTGGAATAGAATTTGACTGCACTGACGGTTTGTGTCCGGTCCACTTATGCAGGGAAATAACAGGAAATTTTTGGCTCAGACCAACAAGGTGTCATCCTGAAGGAAACCAGCCTCCTGATTAAAGACTTTCTGATTGAAATGTCAAACTACAACAAAGTCACTTTCCAGAATGTTTTGGTTTAAGTTTAAACTTTCTACCAAAAGCCTGGAGCGAAATATCAAATCGCGGATTCCCTGCAGCTTCCTCAGCAGAGAGCAATTATTTGGAATTAAATCCCATTCACTGTTCAGCCACCAGCAAGAACAAGGTAAAGTCTGACAAGCTGTCAGCTGGAAAGAGGAAAGAAGAGCTGCGGAGTCTCCCATCCACTGAGCTGTCTTTTTATCATTAACCTTGAAGAATGTTGACTTTTAACAAGCTTGCTTCTCTTCTTCTGCTCTGCTGCTTTTTAACATCTTATTTAAGCCGACGGGTGAGGGAGGAGCTTGATACTGTCACACTGGTCTTTGCCTACACCTCAGTCTTGCTGCCTGTTTATATAGTCCTGAGGAATTATGGGTCTCCTGCTTTCTCAAGGTTCTCACAGTGATAGTTGTTTAGGCAACAAACAGCGTTGATAAGTCAGACAGACAGGACTCTATCCAGCACGCTTTATTTTCTCATGCATGAACAACTCTGTCTCCTACTAAATACATTTCTGTACAAGTCTGATTTGCCAAATACACTTTGAAAGAAACATAATAGCTGCCTGACAAAGTGTGACTCCCTGTCCTAAACAGAGGAGATAAAGCGAATGTCGGAGCGGATGGTTGGACGTACAGACAGAGACCACAGATGATGGTTTGTGCTCTGCATCCAGTATGTTGTTAGGTTTAGATTTCTGACACAATTTGGGTAAAGTTAGGGAAAGTTTGTTGTTTTGTTAAATACTGAAAAAGTCAACGTGTCCCATCTCATCAAAGTTAGCACGGGCGTCCATAATATTTTTTTTGTTTGATTCCTCTATTTCAGTATTATTGGTTATATAATAACCAAGCCCACGATCTTCCATAATCTAACCAACTGCTTTGAGCTGCATAAACATAACCATTAAAATGTTAATCATGCTTTCGTTTATAGGGCCTTAATGAAACTTATCAAGTGAATGAAACCTAATGTGGAAAATGCATTTGCTGATGCAAATTATTTGACGTTTTGAATTAAACTTTAAACTTTTATCTTTAACCTATCTGTATATCATTTGACTTGCAAATCATTTTCAATGCTTTACTGTGCTTTCTAATGCTTATGTTATGCTTAATGATATTGACTGGACAGTGTTTCAACCATAAACCTTGTTTTTCATACTTAACATTTAACTGCATTATTGTCTTTTAACCCTCTACAAGGTCTTACTATCACATCCTTGCACACACGGTATATATTGTGTGGCTGTGATATCATTTGCTTATATGTGTTCAACATATCTTGTTCTTCAAGGGCAACACACAAAAAAGTGTGAGGTGCTCCAAACTGCTGTAGCTGTAGGACGTAAAAGAAAATATTGTTGCAACAAAATCCCAATAGAGTTTGAGGACAATGAAAAGGTGAAAATGTAATTGCAGAAACTGTAACCTCAGCTGTTCTCTAATCTCTGATATGAAGCCTTCCAGAAGACCTTTTATCTGGAGAAACTGGACGAGTTTTAAGTCATCATGCCAAACTGTAAAGCTTGCAATTTAAAGTGAGGCAAGGCTGACCTGAGAGCAGCCCAGGAGAGTTCACGGTTGGGTTTTATCACTTGATCATAAACCTTTGAGAATGGCTGCAGGATGTCCAGCCAAAAGGCAGAAAAATACTCCTCAGAGGAGGTGCATCTGTCCTGATAGTTGGCTGGAGCTCACTTGGTTTTACTCTTGGCATAAATATGCAGCACAAATCACATTTAGAATTGCTAGAAAATGTTTTTATTCTCCGCAGACTCTCTTGCTACAGATTTTCCGACAGCTGTGTGCTAAGGTTTGTCTCCCAGGCTGCTGTGCAATGACTACAAGACACAGGAGAATAATTGGAAAATATGGAAACAAACCGTGACAAGAAAAGCCCGGAGTCTGTGGCTGTTTCACAAGAGTATAAAATTAGTGTTGTGTGAGTTTTTGATTTGTTTGTAAACTCTGTCTCCATGCACAGCAACAAGGTCTGTACGAGCTGAGTACTATTACACCTCATGAACAAGACTTACTGTGCAGGGGCAGAGGATGTTGTCTTTAAACTGAGCCCATTAAAGACCCTCACACTCACAGTCTTTGACAAACAGGTTTGTAGTGTGCATGTTCTGCGCATCACCTGACAGTATGAAGAATATTCCAGAGACAAAGGCGAGGATGGTGCGCTGTGGCCGGATGTGTCCGATGTTGCTGATGACGAAGGCAGTGAAGACGAAGAGCAGAGAGACCATGGGGAAGGGAGTGGCAGTTCGAACCATTTCTGGAGGACAGGGAGGATGGTGGGAGAGATTAGCATGAGAAAAATGTTTGAATAAATAGATTACATACAGAATACTGTTAGTATACTGTAATCTCAAATTCAGCAAAAATAGAAAACTTGAAACTTTGAGAAACTTTCCAGCGCATCATAAACAATTTATAATGTTATCAACTTCCTTCTTGAGTTATTCCTACAGTGTTCAAATAGTTGATATGGAAAACCATGCATATTAAGTTTGCCTGTGTTAGTGAGTAGAGTTGTTTTTATCCAGACTGAAATGTGTAGAAAATATTTTTATATTGAAAAGCCATCATTATGGCTATACTGTGTTAGTGCTGTGTTTTCACAGTGTTTTAAAATTCATCATGATCAAAACCACCAAAGGAAATAATCCCTCACAGGACCTTTGTACGTAAATACTGTGCATGATCAAAACCTTGTTATTTCACCTACAGTATCAGCTGGTTTGGCTCAATTTCCAAACTTCAGAGAATTGTTACTTTTTGCCGTGAAGCTACGAAAGCACTGGAAGTCACTTCAGCATATTTTAAAAGAATTGTGGCCAAGTTCAGCAACAAGTTTGTTTTTTGGTCTCCTGGGGCAGCAGAGTAACCTATAAACAACACTGACACATTGTAATACCAAACAGTGTTGGAGAAACACTGATTTTTAATATGAAGCTGCTTTATTCTGTATTTTTAACAGATTTAATCACCATTCTGAAGAGGAGGAGGAGACCTCTACGGATAATTCAGCTCCTGCTTAAAATGTTCTGGACGTCTGGATCATAAATGATCTGAGAAACAAGCTGAGCAAACGTTACCACAGCTCGGCTGTATGTTCCTTGTCCTCTGTTGCTTCCCAGTGAACAAGTAAACAAAAACAAGTAAATGTTGAAAATTAGAGAGAAAATTAAAATTAAAGAGAATCCCCCCCCCCCCAAAATCTGGTGAGAAATACATATATCCAGGTATCGGCTAAACCTCCACAGCATACTCACAACCAGAGGTCTACTGGAGCTCACTCAGGGTTATGTTGAGCAAGGTGGTGTATGATTTATTCAATAATCTCTCCCACCATGCCACTCAGGTGTTAGGACTTGTGCGTCTACCTGGGGACATTTATCTAGCATTAAATGGACCAAATGTCTCCCCCCCCCTCCGGTGTCTCCAACAACAGTCTGCACTTCACTTCAAAGAGACAGAATGAACCGTGAAGGGGAGAGCACTTTGAAGCCAGTTCACAGTGTCAACATCTTAAATCATTAAAATAGCTCAAAGACAAAATAGCTCTGTGGGGAACTTCAGCATGCGCTCGACATTAATTTACTGTTTGACTGAAAAAAATATGTTCAGTATACACAGAGTTTCTAAAAAATTAATATGGTTCTTCTCTGGTTCTTTGGCAAGTTCTGGGACTTTTGATTAACTTTCTATTTAATACAAAAAGGTTAAGTAAACAGACTACAATATATTTATCATTTGTGATATTTTACTTCATATTTTACTTTTCTTTAAATATAAAAAAAAATGTTCCAGATTTTAGCACTATAAAATAAACTAATGCAATGTGTTTTGTGACAATGATTGTGTTTGTACTTAAGCAAACATTTTTGGAGTATCTGTTGGCAGGTGCAGGTGGTGGCCTGATGAGACCATCAGTGACAATCTGATGCCTATTTAGTTTGACCTCCTCCTTTTCACTTGTGTTTGTCATAATACAGAAACTGATTTTGTAGTTTGTTTGGTTTTTTTTACATGTCAGACATCAGCAACTTAGCTTTAATACTTCAGTCAAAATAAATGAATATTTATATACATTTTGAGAGGAACAGAAAACCTAAAAACCAAAGTGGTAAGTTGTGACAGGTATGGGTGAGAGTCAGTAATGATGGAAAAATAAATAGACATGTATACATGTATGTATGTATCTTATCCGTGGATGCACACAACTTACTGAGTATGTTGGCTGTATTTTCTGTTGTGATCTCGATCTCTGGCTCAGTGAAATATTCGGACGCCACACATCTGCCCTTCTCAGGTCCTGAGAGAGAAAAAAGTGAACAGAGTGAGAAAGAAAGAATGAAGAAAGATGAGTGGGTGATTTGGTGGAAGTTATTTAGGTCACAAACTGTGAGGAAATATTTGCACATGGAAATAAAATGAAAGTAAACAAAAAACACACACACACACAAAAACAGAGGTCAAAAAAACACAGAAAAAGGGCAGACAGCGAGGCCAAGTCTGAGCGACGGGGGGAGACAAAGAAAGAAATTCAGAGAGGATGAATGAAAAGAGAGGTGAAAGAGGGTAGAGGGACCAAGAAAGAGATGATGAAAAAGAAAAACAGGGAAGCAGAGAATGGAAGTGAGAGAAAAAGTGAATTAGAGGCAGAGACAGACGGAGGTCAGGAGTTTCAGGAGAAAACGAGGTCTGAGCCGAAAGAGAGAGGAGCTGCATACAGACACGACGATTAACCTCAAACTGTAGGCACAGAGAGAGAGGGCACACACACTCAATACACAAAACACAAAACAGACAACTACACATGAAAATATCTCAACAGAATGATGCATACATGCATGGACAAACATGATTTCTCTCTCGCTTACACACACAGATGTCGGTCTCTCTATAGTTACACAATCCTTTACCTAGTGTAGTGTAGGGGTACACTAGCCTTAACCATCACAATGAATGCCTAACCATAACCCTACCCCTACTCCTAACCAACACCTAATCCTGACCTGAACCGTAAAAGAAAATCTTAACCATCAAACAGCTGTGGAGACTGGTCAAAATGTCCTCACAGCAATGGTTTCTAATCAGAATTTGGAAAGGCACTAGAGTAACAGGACCATTCAGGAGTTTTGAGGCAACTTGTACTGCTTGGTAGTTTGCAGGTTGTGAGCTTGATCCCCGTGAGGTGCACTGAATTTTGAAATTAAATATCCAAAGGAGAGAGTCAAAATATCTAAGAAACACACCTCAGGTGTCTGTTTTCTGGGAATTACTCTGGGGTATTGAGGTCTGAATTCTGCAGATCTGCAGTGAATTTGGAAGACCGGCACCCAAAGTACACATTTAAATAGCTCATGGTGTTTGAAGACGGTTTGGAAAGTTTAAAGTTGTGAGCTCGATCCTTATGAGGCTCAGTGAATCCAGCACCCAAACTGAAGATTGAGAAGTGTTAAGAAAGAAGCTCTCTCTCCCATGGCCCATCCCAAAAGAGAGAGAAACAGGGAATTATGTCATGGACAGTCATGAGTGGCTAACATTTTACTGCAAGATGAGAGTTTTTAGAGAAGCATGTGAATGTATAAAGTATGTAAGGTATAATTTTATGTAGTATGCTGCTGCTGCACTTTGTTTCTGCAATGCTGGGCAGACTGCAAGGTCCACTTTTGGATAGGAACACAAGCACACACAAACACACACACGCACGCACGCACACACACAAACACGGTCGTTCCAAATGCCACCAGCGTTTTCCTCCTCTGACCTTTTGTACCAGCCATCAGACAACAGGGAAACACAAATATGGCCGCCTCCCCAGAGCAACACCATCATGACCCGAAACACAGGGACAGCTACTGCAATAAGGACAGTTATTTGTATCTGTGGTGTCCACTGTACTGTGTGTATGAATGTGTGCATGAATGAACACTTGTTGGAGCATCTTGATCTTTAAAGGCAAGATTCAAGAAGAGGCGACTCACTTCTCTCATTATTTGCATACTCTCCAAAAGATAGATAGATCTTCTGCTGCGGTCATGGGTTTGGGTTATAATGGTCATGGTCCTCAAACACCATGAGCTATTTGGTCAGACATTTGACCCTAAATTCTGAGAACCTCTGAATCTGTACTTTGGATGCTGGACTAAATGTGAAACATCTTGGCATAATGAACAGCTGGTGACGTGAAACTGTAACTGACCTGCTACAAAACAGACCCTCCACAGGCCAGAATGGAGCGCCATCTTGACCTCCGTGGTCTGGTTCTGCTGCAGGACGATTCCCTCCTCCATCAGCAGCCAGTAGTCTGTTGACACAGCAACGCCCACCAACAGCAGACCACAGGCCCCGAAAACTGACGAGAGCAGCGTCAGAGCCCTCGTACTGAACGAACTCATCTGTGGAGAGAAGAAAATAATCACACTGATTAGAGGTGTTTGTGACTTATTTCAGCAGGGAGCAGCCTGGACAAAGAGGAGGAGGAAACAACTTTTAAATACTTTCTTAGATTAAATAAATAAAACAATAAAGGAGGAGAAATGGATAACAGAGCAAAGGACAGTATTCAGTTTATTTATTTAAAGATTAGAGAGGTGGAGAATTTGAAAAACAAAAAATGTGAAAACGAAGAGATGACAGGAGGACAGAAAAATGTATTTAATATATTGATTTTTTACCTTTGAAATATGCACAAACAGAGCAGGAGGTTCAAAAACGAGGGTGGGGAACCTCTGATTTTAATCTCTGTTGACTTTCATTGACTCAGCTGTTAAATATGTATGTAATACTGGGCAGGAGAGAAGATGGAGGAAGAGAGGAGAGCAGAAGAGGAGAACAACCTTTGATGAACTGAACCATTTTCATGTTGATGATATCAATATCAACACAACAAACCAGTTCTCATCATCATACATTTTTTAAAGGGCATGAGGGCATTGAGCAACTTTTTATACCAAACCTGAAGTTTCAAGGTGTTTTTTCTTCACATATCAGGAGACTATGGTTGAAAGCTTTTGCAAGAATCATGAAATGCCTGTAAAACTCGAGGACTGATAGATGTGCTCACACAAAAAGACCTGAAAATAAAAAAACAGGGCAGAGAAGGAAGCCATGCAACAAAAACAAAAAAAAGCTCTGAATTTAAGAAATTTTTCAAATTCAAGAAATTGTTTAAGAATAAGAACAGGCCTAGAGTCAGCATGAGCACAAGCTTCAAATCTGGGAGGTCAAAAATTCTGCAAGATGTAGAGGTTTTCAAGTAAAACTATAATGTAATGAAGGAGGAAGCCACAAGTCAACAGAAAAGGAGGAAGACCATCAGCTGATCAAACACATTAGCATCAGCGAGGAGGGTGATGAAGAAAAACACCAAAAAAATTTAGTCCATCTCCAGGATGGAACAGAAGAAACAGGAGAGGGAAAACAACAGCAAGAGTGAACCCTGTGAAAATAAATTCGTAATGGAAGAACAAATCGGATGCAAACAACAAAAATGCATTGTAAAACATTATACAGAGGACAAGATGGTGAACGAGTATTTACCTTAAACATCAAATAAATGGGAGTCCTGCTTGCTTAGGAATGACAGGATATTACTCATATTTTCCTTTTGGGAATCACAGTGCAACAATCATTTATCTTTTGCCAAAAACAGCAAGAATCTTGGAAAACTACAAAAGCAACTTGATTGTTGTTCAATTAGTGTGCAGCCCAAAGACAGAGTAAACCATCTTTAACAAGAAAAAAACTAACTAACTAACAAAGAAAGAAAGAAATCAAACAAACATGATTTTGTCTGGAAAGGTGAAAAAATACATAAAAAATCTAAAACTGCACTGCTTTGGTATTCTTTGGCAAATGGCCAGCAATAAATATACAGAGTTTTTCATGAAAGGCTAAATTATGAATGAATTCTGGTATGGTCATAAAATGTTAACCCTAACCTTGCTTGTATCCAGTCAGCAAGACCAGTACGTCTGGCATCCAGGTAACATGCAGTGCAGTTTGACTCTCACTAGGTGGCAGAAATGCTGCCTCTGCCATGCATCATTTCAGCTGTTGACATACAGAGAAACATCATCTCTCACACACAGACGCACACAAACACATGCAGCGACTTATCCATCCAGTCAAAATGGAGGTCACATTCACCATGCTGTGGTTTGTGTTGCTGCAGCAGGTGTGAGGCCTCATGGGCTCCACTGGTGCTAACCAACAACCGTAAAAACACAGACTCAAAACGCTGCTCTGTGCTGCTCAAACACAGGCACAGAGATCTGAGGACCCTGAGCAAAACAAGAATGGGTCCCTCTAATTCCAAAAATCATTTCTGTATATTATTTTCTGACACTTGACTTCAAGTAAACTTCTTTCATACAGATATAAATTACTTTACAGTCCACCTGCAGGCGACATCACCTGCAGCGACAGTGAAAGTAGTTGATCCATGTTAATACAGTTCAATAAAACATGTTGTGTGCTTAATGTGCATTTATAAAACACACATTGTCTCCAGTGCTGTTCATAAACAAGACCTACACAGATACTGATGAATGAACAGTTTGAGCTATCACTGTTCAAGCTCTATTTCTGGAAACACATGATACAACACAGAGTCAAAATGTGTCATTACAATATCAATGTCAGCTCTGATTACATCGCCATTAGTTCTTCTCAGGCTTTTTTCTGCTCTGTTTTTGCCTCATGCAGTGACCTCACTGTCTCTACATCTTTTAAACAAAGTTTTTTTTAAACACTGCTTTAACTTCCCATTTTTGTCCTTTCTTAATTCTTTTAAACATATTTTTATTAAGTAATTTGTACCTGTACCTTTGCTATAGAAATACAGTTTATCATTATTATTGATATAGTGAAGAGAAATGATTAAACACAATGTTATTACAACGTCATGTAACTTAGGTTTCTGTCCAGACTTTGTCCAGACATTTGATAGAGCTGAAAAAAAAGATAAACAGCAAAAAAGTTAAGCAATTAATTTTACATTTTAAAAACCTCCAGACGGAGCACACGGGGCAACTTGTTGACTTGTACTGAACTCAATGTGAGAAGAGCCAGATCAGGAGAAACTCCAGAGGCCCAAGTGCTTCAGGTCATTAATGATGTGATGTAACTTTGGAAAGAAGCAAACTGGCTGTTGTGTAACAGACGCTCTGAAGTTTAACAACACATGCCTAAAGTTTGCTGTGCATTAACTCATTTTCTCAGTGGTCCTAAGAATTCTCCCTTTGCACAGCACTTTACATTTCAATAAATATGTAATGCATAGATACATTTTTACATTGGTCTCTTCGAAAAGGATATTTACAGTTAAACTGACTATATTTCATGTATTACTATTAATAAATGACATTCAAAACAGGATGTTGAAGGCAGTTCAGTGCCTCTTAAAATGTTGTTTACGAGGCTGAGAAAGAGAGAAGCAGATAAGAGAGCAGTGGAGAACAAAATGAACTCAGCAGACAAGATCAGAACTGAACAGATAAGAAGCAAAAAGAAAGTCGCTGTCAGGCAGGAAGAGAATGAGGAGTGACCTCATCACTCAAGTGAGACGCTGCAGAGCACATTCAGCGGAGTCAGAGAGGATTCGCTCACTCAAACACGAGTCACCCGTTACAAATATTTGATATGGGTAAACCAATCAGAAATCCCCTGCACAGACAATGGCAGACATGCAGGTATGTGTGCACATGTGAGTATAGTATCTAGATAAACAAATCCCTCATGTAAAGAAGCATATATACATGTACAAGCACACAGATGCACACAAGCAGAGGTTCACAGGTCATTAAAACCGTTGAGCTTCCTCAGTACACATCCCCAAAATATATAAAAACCTGCAGCAGAATCTACAGTCAGTCTGGTGTAAAAGTTTACAAAGGAGGAGAAAGTGCAGACTCTCTCCTGTCTGCACAGTCAAACATGAAGACGTCACTGAAAGACGTCCAACGCTTTAGTAGACGTCAGCACCTCAGAGAGCCACATCCTCTGAAAAGGCAAAGGTGATTTGTGCTTGGCTCGTGTAAATAAGCATCAGTCTTAGTGATGGAAATGTCAGGCCCGACACGAGAGGCAGTCAGACGCTCAGCACTGCTGAGTCAAAACACACAAATCCATCCTCCACTTAGAACAGAGGAGACAGAGCTGAGTACCTGCAGGATGCAGATAACTGTCTCACCCTGTGGGCTCACAGATTGCTTCATTCATGCTGTTTCACATTCTGTTGTCTAACATACATAATATCAAGACTTTCAGTTTTAAGACAGGACACTGTGGATGAAAATGGCTGTTTTATTTGGTTTGACAATCTTTCAGTGTAAACTGAGTGTAACTGCTGTACCTTCACTCTGTTTGAAGGAAGTTTAACAACACAACATGCCTTCAATCATCTAATCTTGAGTCATAAGCTGAGATGATAGTCACTGCCACTCTGTTAAGCTAGTTCATTTAGCAGAAGTTTAGCTATACTTTAGCTAGCGTCTGTGTCATGATTAAATTTGGCTACTGCCTGGTTTGGTTTGGATTTCTAAATGGACACTTACAGATAACAGCTTGGGAAATAAGTACATTTAGTCTTTACTTAAGCTAAGGCCAGTAGTGGCTAGTTTTAGCTTGATAAATTGCTCTCGCCTTCACTGTCTCTTTGTAAAAGACACAGGACATGCCAGAGTGCCGTCACCTCGCTTTGGCTTAATTTTTAGCTCCTCTTTGTAGTTACTGCAACTTTTAGAAAGATCAGTTTCTCAACATGATGTGTTTATCATGCATCAATGAACAATAAATGGAAGTGCCTATTAACCTAATAACATATTAAATTAGTGGAATTGTACATTGTATATTGAGTTTTGTGTATACATACATATTTATTTTGAGTATGTTTGTATTGAAATGACATCAGTGAGAGAAAAGCTGTACATTCATTATTCATAAAATCTGTTGTTGTCTTCATCTTCAAATAGTGATTTGAACATAATGTTAAAAAATGAATTCTACTATTAATTTCAATTGTCACTGTTGGTTCCTTGCAGACATTATAATCTACTGAAACTCGACATTTCATTGCAACATTCATGTTCTTATTTTATTTTTTTGCAGTTTGGCTCTGCCTTAATATTTCCTACATGTGAAGAACCATGTGAAGTGTAAAATAAGAAACTGTTTCTTCTGGTGGATCAGCTGTGGAGTTTAACACATTGATGCTCTGCACATGGATTTTTCTTTAACTGTGGCTTTAAAACTACAGAAAGACGAAAGCCTGGAGAAAATGTGGGTTTGGAGGACAAGAACTGTTGTGATGGGTCAGTGCACCAAGGATTATAGATAGGTCTTGCGCTCACACACACACAGAAAGAGAGAAATGAAACCAGGCCTGTGTTTGCTGAGATAGCTGACAACAAATGTGCTGGGATGAGGTTCTCTTTGTAGTTTAAGCCCTGAGAAAATAACCACACTTCCCAGGTCGCACCAGCCACTAACTAACTCTGTGTGTGTGTGCAGGGAGAACCCAGGAGCAGGAGCGATGTACGAATTACAGATGAATGGAGCAGTGGTGCTTAGGAACATACAGTAAGAGGTAATGATGTGGGGAAGAAGGAGTGAAGTATGGTGGATGCTTGTGAGGAAGGATGTAGGAGAGGACAGAAATGAGAGTGGAGAAGGGGAGGAGAAGAGAGGAGAGGAAAGGTAGGGTGTAGCCAGAAAGGATGACAGAAGGAGGCAAAAAGGAGTGAGGGAAGAAAAAGGAGAAGGAAGTTAGATAGGAAACGTACCAGTCAGAGACAGGGAATGAGGGACGAGTGCGTGGAGAAGGAAGAAGACAGTCGTAGAAGACTGAGTGAGGCTAGAAGGGGACAAGGTAGCAAAAGTGGAAGGAAAGGAGTGAAAGGGTGAAGGTGACATCAAAAGAGGGAGAAGAGGAAAGCAGGGAGAGAGGAAGAAATGGGAGGGTGAAGGGCTAGAAGGATGAGGAAAGGTTTGTAAGGAGCATGATTAAGGATTGATTAAAGGAAACTGTGGGGAGATTATTACTTTAGTTCAATGCTGACGACACTGAGATGGAAATTTCTTTTCAGCGAATGAAAAAGAAAAGTGTCATTAGAAGAGCATGTAATCAAAAGCACTGTAATTCTAGCCTTCTGTCTAATGCAACATATTTTAGTTTCAGAGCTCCAAGATAATTTTTGCAATATTCTGTTATTCCCATTCAGGATGAATTATGTGCAGATTCATGAATCAGTGTAGAAACGTGAATGGAGGAGCATTTTCTTCAATACAACAGTGAGCAGCAGAGCAGGGAGCTGTCCACCACTGTGGTGCTGAAATCCTCACTACACCCCGACCGCCCTGATTCTCCTCCCCTGGCAAAACACCTCTTCACTCACTCGCTTCTTTCTCTTCTCTTCTACCAGCTACACACTCTTCTTAGGCTGCCTGACTGCAACTATTTTGTTCCTGTTTAAAATCACAAAGGCTATGTGAAGGTAAATTAATGACTAATTTATGCTTTGGAAACAAATATATCAGCCAAATGTCCCCCTCCTGCTGTTTCCTCGACTGTCCTGTGTCTGTACAATGTTGAAACTAGCCTTTGTTTGTTGAACAGGTTAAACATCACGTATGTTTACCTGCACCTACAGACTTCTGTGGCCATGTGAATAGTGATTGTTGTCTCTGAGAAGTAAAGGAGACAGTGTTGTTATTGCAGCTGAGCTCACTTTGTTAGATCAGCAAAGATACTGAGCTTAACACAGGAATGTGTTATTAGCATCCTGTCTCCTACCACTGTCCACTGTCGCTGCAATTGTCCACTGCAGTTTTCTAATCCAACAGCATTTATGTAAGTAAACACTATTATTTACACATTTATCTCCCTGTGCCTTCCGAAAGTGAATTTCCTTCAGGAGAGGCCAGAGAGTACACAGAGTATGAGTTCAGAGGTCAGAGGTCATGGGTCAGCTGTGCAGCATGTCCTGAAAAGACAATGACTTTTATATTGCTCTCGGAGGTTTCCAACAGGGCAATGCTGACTGTCTCGATTTGTCAGTTCGCTGCTGCTCGTCATCTCGCTTCGTAGTATCAGCCGCCTGAATGTTTTCTGTTAAAAAGTACGAAGTCATTCAGTGTACCATTTTATAATCACAGGACCTGAGGCATTGTTAATAGTCAATGTGGCCCTCAGCATGTTTCTAAAAGTAAAGATGAACATTGCCGAGGGTTAAATGTAATCCATCATTTGCTTCTTCATTACAAGGCAACAGGATCCACACATTACCCCTCAGCGCAATTTAAATTTTTGCTTGATTTATTATTAATTTTATTTAATTTTATTGAGGCTTAGGAAGCATCCTCAATGAAGTCCAACTTAATGAATGAGGCGCTACAATTAAGGCATTAAAGCTGGGTTTGTCAGAGTAGGAGGATAATAAGTTCCTTAATCAGGAGCTCTGTACATACAAATTAATTTCTGGGAATAAGCTATTTACTTAATAAAGAGCCCATTGTGCAAAGTATACTCTGAGAGATGGTTTTTATCTACTATCAATGCTTCCTTTATTGGTGATTATTGTGTTGTGTTTCCAGGTTGGTAAATGTGCATCTCTTAATGAACAAAAGTCACAATTTTAGCCCTGTCTGAGGCAATACAAATAAAACGGACCAGACTAAACTCAGAATGCATTATACAGGTTTTGTAGATATAGAATGAGGACACATTAAAAAGTGGTGAATGAATCACGACAAAAAGATCATTGTATAACTTTTACCCTATAAAAACTTTTAAAGGCCCAGAAAACTTACTTTCATTCATTTTCACTATGAGTGATGTGATCCTAATGGAGGACACAATTTCATAAAATTAGAAACAGTGATATATTTTTGTCTCTGGAGCTCTGTCACTGGTGGGAATGAGGTAACATTACATACTTTACATATTTTTGAATCATCTGATGATGGTTGGTGATTGATTTAGTTAAATCTGACCAAACCACACCAACACAGCTTGTGTTGAAGTAGATTAACTGAGTTTACGGGTGTTAAATTCTTCATAAATAAGTTATATGTTTATTTCTTGCTTATTTTAGACATTGGAATGTTACAGAGAAATACTCTAGATTTCAGTTTTGTTTTCACAGGTTTTCATTTTAACTAAAGATAAAATGGCTTGTCAAATTATCTCCAGTACTCAAGATAAACCACAGAGCTCTAAAGAAGTGCTACAGCCACGCTTCATATCTTAAGTAATGTTTCTGGGAATTTCTATCTCACTAGAAGCAAAGACTTCTGTAATTTCTAGGACACTAGTGTTTTAAATGTTGCAGAACACCACATTTCCTTTAATAATTATTTACCAAAAACCCTGATCGCCCAAAATGGTCACCAGCTATCGAAAGCACCGCCATGAATCGCAGTCTGGCTCCCCAAAATTAAGAAGTGGTGGAAGAAACAAAAAAAGTGAATCAGATGAAACAGAGATGAAAGACCCTTACAGCACCATGGTCAATATGGAGCAGTGCAAAGCAACTGACACCACGAAACCACACGTCCCATGGTGTCAAGGCTCCACAGTATGCCTCAGGTTAGCCTGCTACCTGGGGTGAGGGGGGGGGAGGTTGTTTTCTGTTGAGAAGGCACTATGTCCCTCTGTCAGCAGTGAGAGGCTTGTGCCAACTGGCAGGAAAAGAGATGGATATTTAAAGATGGGAAGAATGGAAAACAAGATGGAGAGAAGAGGGGGTGACAGAGGGAAGGACAGAGGGTAAGAATAAAGAAGAGAACAAAAGAAGAAGAGGGAATGTGGGGGGTAGAAGGTCAGATCTGTCTGTGGGTTAAAAGAAATCCAGATTAATTTGTAAAAGGGAATAAGGAAGGAAGGGGTAGATGGTGAACAAGGAGACATTGGAATGGACAAAGGGATTATGGAAAGTATGAAGGAATACAAAAGCAGTTAAGTCAGGAGGAAATGAAAAGAAAGAAAGAAATCCCAGGAGAAAAGGGATGTGGAGAAAGAAAGAGGAGTGGCTGAGAAGTATAAAGTATTCAAGAAAAGATGACGGCTCCTAAAATGCAGAAAACATCTTATCTTTAAAATAGCATCAAAATTTGTAGACGAGACATTTCTAGGAATGATGCTGAGCCATCGCTCATCGCCTTGTGGGAAACCGCAAGAAGACTCTCATTTCTCAAAGCGGTACTAAGACGATGAAAGCTTTGGGGAAACAAACCTCGCCTTATAGTCTGTAGGAACGTACTGCTGGACTGATAAAGATAATTAGCTTGTGCGGCGGGTAAGAAACATACACACGCACACACTGGGAGAAAATGAGGAGGCTTACAGTGTGCTGAGGGAGAGGTAGATAAAGGAGAGGGAGAGATACAGAGATACAGTGAGAATAACGTAAGGCAGAAGAAAAGGAAAAGACATTATTAGGAAAGACGGCCCAAAACTGAGGAAAGTCTCTTGTACCACACACACATACTTACGCCACACACACACACACACACACACACACACATGCAGCAGGGCTGGCAGGCAGGCAGTGTAAAGTGTGACATTATCCTACATGCCTGTGCATGTGCACAGTAGTATTCACACGCCTCCATTCACCTTCACCAGTTTGAATGTTGTGGCACTTGGAGTAACAGGGTCACATTTGGCTTTTGACTGGCCTGAAGGGGAATCAACCTTAACTGTGCACATGATATAAAACTGAAAATGTATCACTGCTGATGGCGGAAACCTAGCAGCTCCAACATGTCTGATTATCTGGAAAAAGCAGCTATTTTTAACTCGACTGCTGATTTTTATTTGGTTTTGATTCTCGCTTAAACCTGAAAGGATGTGACCTGATGACTGGAATCTGGGGCCAGGCTTTGACTATTGCTTACTTAATAAAATGGTCAACCACCTGAAATCTGACAGTTCACAGTCAGCCTACGCCAACAATCCCAGTAAGCATTCCCACTTTATGGTGACTGATCAGTGACTGACTGCCGTTACTTTTGTTGTTGCCAGTCTACCTCAACTACTTTACGTTTTTGTATCATGAATCACAGAGGAGAGTCTTGTGTCATTTCTAGGATTAATTGTAGGAGACAACAAAGACTAAAAGACAGCACCTGGAGAGAGATTGAAAGGCAGCATAGTGCAGCAAAAGGAGGGATGAGGAGTTTCAGTGGCCTTTCAGAGCAAAAACACTTTCTTTTTTTAGATGTGATTGGATGATATGAACTAGTTTTTGATACTAACCCTAATTCCAGCAAGTCCTTCAACTGTAAGTTTGTCATTGTTTTCTTAAAAATCCTTATGAGCATTTTCTTGATTCTGCTCCTTATTAGATGGATGTTGTTTGTCAATTCCTTTAAAACCATAATAACTACTCGTTGTAGGAAAGATACAATCTGTCACCTCTATGGTTACTGTTCGGGTTAAGTTTAGGCAACTAAAATAACTAAGAGGAAAGATTGTAGTCTCAGTTAAACCAATACTGGGACAGTTAGGAGGAGGCAGGTTTTAATGGTCTCTGGTGACTGTCAGACATTTGCGTACCTAACCATCTGCCCCAATGTGTTCCCCTTGCAAGGCTACGTCGTTATACTGTAACTACATTATGCTATGTCATTATTTGTACAATCACAAGAGGTTGCTTGTCAGAAAATGTTTTAAAAAACCCAAAACCCTTGGTTAAGAAAAGACCAATTTTATTGAGAACAGGTTACTAATTAGCAATGTGTTCTGACGGATTTCTTCAGTCTCTACAAGTCCCTTCTTGTTGCCTTCTCTTTAATACTATTATCTTAACACAAATGATGAGCCATGATCTCTTTATGTGGTGACATTGACTGTTTAACAGAATTATTACACCTTCATTGTGAAACATGATAAGTATATGAAATATATCAGTAGGGATACATGAGAATGGACTTTAATAAGGTTCACGATTGTATCAACTCCAAACTAGTCATGGCCAAATGTCATATCTAGGCTCAATTTAAAGTGTTATATTTAAGTTTCAGCACACGGTTTCATCAGCAAGTCATTGATTTACTATTACTATAAAACATGAATGTCACCAAATCTGAAATCATGAAGTACTGACATGACAGCAGTAATGTGATGTTATCTCTCTGTTGGACAGATGTCTCTGAAGCACTTTAAAATACCCTGAGTGACCCCAGTAGGAAATGAAGCACCAACCCTGCCACTGTCAGTGACTCACACCATCAATCAGCCATTTAAACAACTTAAGTTAGTGCGTCATTCATTTCCCTTGACCTCAGACAGCAGTACTCTAACTGACGATGATGATACTTCACATTTTATAAAACCACTGTGTAATAAATATTGCTGCTGTTAAATGGTTGTATATTATACCTGACCTTCTTACCTCCACTGTACAGTACATTTTGTCTTGCCATACCTCACTAATATCCCACTTATATTTTCAAGAGGACCTTATGCTTAAATTCAGGTCATTCTACTACAGTGGGCATGTGTCTAACAGGTAAACTCACTCTGTAACCTGGCCATGCCTAATTCCTGCCTTAGTTTATGGTGTAACATATTTCACCAAAGTACTTGTGCATTGCACAGTCAACCATTGTGTGGCAGGGAAAACGTCACAGTACTAATGGAGAGCAGGACAACAAGAGTTTTCTTGTTTTTCTTAACAAAAAGAAAAATGTGTTTGCTCTTCGAATAGATTCCTCTCCTGTTGTCTTGTCAGAGGATCATGCCAACTGCAACAGTATGAAGTATGAAACTCCTGATGTTGATAGTTGAGTTTAATTTTGGATGCGTTTCCAGTGGATAAGGGTAAGCGCGTTTTGATATCAATCTTACAGCAAAGTGCATGTAGCCATGATGGGAACCATTATTAAGAGATCATCTATCAACATTGTTTACTGTTCACGCCACCCATCCTGGTTCTTCAACGAATAAAATGATGTTGCTAAACACCAAACACGTGAAAGAGTCAAACTCACTACTGACTGCAAGCACCTTCATCCAAGGCCACCAAGCAAGGTCCTTTTCTTAGTCAGCCTAGTTTTAACGGCCAATCTCAGTGGATTAACTGCAACAAGACAAAAGCGATGTACCAGCATACCTCTTGACTACTGCAACTACACAGTCATCAAACTGTATATGCATCATGCATCATCTAATATATCAAAAAATGCTTTAAAAAGCAACAAACATGGATTCCTCAGCCGCTTAAGTCCAACACCAAGGCATCTGCACCGTATTTATCGCTAATCTGGTTACTGCAACAGCAAATTATTGCTCGTAACACTGAGGCCCCCATCTTCAGTGTCTGATGGCTTGAACTCTTCCAATTTGTAACCATGGAAATTTTCCATCCAGCAACAGCATGAATGCAGCATTAGAACAGCAAATGCAGAGGCTTACCAATAGATAAAGGTAAATCACCAGAGACTTAATAACTGTGTGAAATTATGATAGAATTGATGTTGCAGCATACAGAATTGTCCTCCCATCCTTATGTGCTGTACCGATTTTTTTTTCCTTTCGTGAGGAACACCTCTGCAGATTTCCTGTCTTTAACAAAGTAGTATATTCACTTTAATTACCAGAATGCAGAGTGGAAACAGCTGGAAAAACATGACGTCCCCCTTTGCCTCTCACTCCTGCCTGCTGTTCATCCCTTTTTCCTTCACTACAGTATACACACATTATGTTCATGTATGTAGGGAGGGACACACACACAGGGAGAGAGGGAGGGAGGGAGTAGAGAGAGAGAGAGATGGACCTAATAAGAAGTGCTGCAGTCTGCTGGAACAGTATCACAGGATGGGTTCCCGAAGAAGGAGCCAAGAGTTTTTACAGCGCGCGCGCGCACGCACATACACACACGTGCACAAACTCTCTCCCTGACACGTGTGCCTCGATCCTGGTTTCTCCTCCCTACCTCTTCCTTTTTGTCTCTGACCACACACACACACACACACACACACACACACCATGTAGTGGCACAATCATCCTCAATAATGCTGCCTCACCCCTCCCCACCCTCAATTCTCTACCTCCACGCGCCGCTGGGAGCGAAGCGGCTTTTCTGTGCCGTTGACTGTACTCTGACTGTGCTGTGTTAACGGGGCGCTCCTTCCAAATGCGCCACACTAATCATTGTACAGTACATTCCTCTGCTAACAGGCGAGGAAACAGCCGTGCAGACACACTCATCAGCGGCTGTCAACAAAACAGCGCACATCTCCTCTCCCCTCAACCTGAGGTGAGGAGAAGACTTGACGCTCCTCTCTTACACAACATCCCTGGGTTTTTTTTAGGAGGACGAGGGTAGCTAAAATTTCATGTCAACACACAGTCACATGCATGAGCATCATTTCTCATCCCTGCAGCCGAAACACAAGTCCTGACGTGCGCAACCAGAGAAACGGAGCTCGCTTCAACGAGCTCAAATAGTGTGAGTTGCCTTAAAACAGATGTGAGAGGAGGGAGGTTAGAGTGAGGTGAAAAGATGATGGAACCATGGGTGGAATGAGGGGTTTTGGTGAGGCGCAGTTAAAAATAAGGCAACAGAAGCTTTACTCACCCTGCAGAGCGGAGAGCTGGTCGGACGGTGCAGCCGACGAGATATCTGTGCGTACTGGGAAGCCTGGACACCAAATTTGCAGTTTTCCTCTTATCTCTCTCTCTCCCTCCCTCCTGCTCTCGCCACACACACACACTCACTCTCACTCTCTCTCTCTCACTCCTGTTTCCTCGTATCTCCTCTCCTCCTTTTTCTCCCCTCTCACTCCTTCTCCCTTCTCCTTCTTACTTCACACTGCTCTTCAGCACTGCGGAGAATCGTCGAATGGCTTCACTGTAGTTTGGGTATAGGGAGGGGACTGGTGTGTGTGTGTGTGTGTGTGGGGGCAGTGATGTAGGCTAGAGGGAGAAGAAGACACTACACGCACACATGCACAGAGTCAGCATGGCATATAAGAGCGTACTACGTTGAATTGAGGACACATCAGCGCAGGCTGGACAGCATGACTGATTCAAAACATACAGCAACACCAGCATCGTGTAACCTATTACTGAACAAAACACCCAAACGTGGATCTGTAGAGTGAGTGTGTATTCATCCCATAAAAAACTCAGGAAAAATGACTGACAGCAGTGAATAAATCTCCAGTAGAGAGCCAGAGCAAAGAAAGGAACCCACATGTTTGATTTGGAACAGTTTTGTTTCAAATGGAAGCAACTGAGTCAAAACTTGTCATAACGCCAGAAAATGTTCCTCTGCATGAGTCAAAAAACTGTTTAGTTGAAGCAAATGTGGATACGTGGCAATAAATAAATTATTTCTTGATAGTTTATGGACACACAGATGTTATAATAATAATGATAATAAAATGTAATGTAATTTGGTCAGTAAAACAAATATAATAAATTACACCCTAATGTGTTTGTTACCACATGATAAGTTGAACTCAGCAATTAAGAAACAATTGTCATTTGTTGGTTAATGAATCAACATCATGATTGATTAAAAGTTGCCACAAAATTAGCATTATTACACTAATTAATAATCAAAATATCTCAACATGCCTCTGGGGTTAACTCTTCATGAGAGATTATGACTTTATTCTCATGATAGTTACTGGGATAGAATTAATAAATCTATGGAGGAGAGAAAAGAATACAGCATAAGAGTCTGAGGTATTCACAAGGCACTATTGGTCTACTGACCTCAAAGGGCAGTAAAATGTGATCAACTGTAAAAAAAAAAAAAAAAAAAAAGACAGTTAAAAAGACTTGTAGTCATTAAAACCAGTGTTCATCTCCAATATCCAGCCAGGAAACCCGAAAAATATGAAGAATTGTTACTGTGTTAGCACTTCTCCAGCTCCAGAATGGGGATCGTTATGGTGTGTTTCAGTTCAGTGAATTGACTACACAATCAGAGCTCAGTTAAGAGATTGATAGGTTTTTGTTTACTGCATGAAAACCATGTAGCGCTTCAGATCAGAGCCCAACAGAATTAATAGTCGTGGCTGCAGACACCGCTGCTGCACCAAAAAGTTACACTTTGTTGTTTAAACTGAAGACAGCAGAAGATCAGCCCTAACACATAACACTGACAGGACAGCAGATCTGAGAATTTCCAGTTAAAGTGCTTCAGACTAATCAGACTGACAGCCCAATGTGCTAAATAACCACAAACATACTTTGCTAAATATGTTGTCAAAGAAATGTAATAGTTGACAGCAGGTCAGGGTGAATGAGTGATGTAATAAAGTGTTATTGTGATTCAGGTCCATGTCCCTGGTGATGTTAGGGTTTAGCCTACTAAAACACTTTCTCAGTACTTAATTATTGGAAAAGTGAACACATCCAGTCTCTTTAACTCAGCACAGACTATTTTAAGGTTTACTCAATACCATTATATTTCCTAACCCCACCTTAAGAGCCTTAAGTACCCACTGAATCAAAATAAGGATTTCACAAAAAACAATTGCATTTTAACTTAACAATTTCAAAACACACAGGAGACAGAGTGAGAGCAGAATGTAACATATTTTCTTGTAAAAAAATGTGCCTATGTTTCCCAGTGCTTTTGCATGTGATATTGTGTGTGTGTGTGTGTGTGTTTGTCTGTGTGACTGTTATGCCTCCATACCCTCTTTCATGGTTGAGTGGCCCCATCAGCCCCTGGCGACCCACAGACTGATACAGTAGGCTGTGTTGCCCTGTGACTCACTCTGTGCGTTTGTGTGTATTTCTGCATATGTGTCTGTGAGCAAATGCATGGGCAACAAAGAAATTCATCCCACCTGCCAACACTAACAAAACACACATATATACACAGACACACACACACCATATGTGCAGATATCCTTATTAGGGCATTGCACTGACTTCGATTCACTGTGGGCAGCTTAAACCAAACCATAACCATGACCATGACCAATTGATGCCCAACCCTAACCTTAACCAGGATGTCAAACATTATATTTTCAATCTAGTCTCACAGTAGTTTGTGAAATAATGGTTAGGGAAAGATTGTGATCTGGTTTATCACAGAAAAAGGTCACAATGACTTCAGAGACCAATTTAACCAAAACCATGATGTATTACTATCCTTAACCAAAGTGCTTTTGTTGCCTAAACACAGACACCACAGACGGGACTGCTGCTAAAAATTAATGAATGTAGTGCTTCATTCAAAAAATATTTACAACTGAAATACATAAGTTTGAAAGTCACACTCACTGTCACAAATATAATGGCAAATTTGTGTCCATGTATACGAAATCAGTAGAATAGAATAGAATAGTACTTTATTGATCCTTGACAGGAAATTGCTTAGTTACAGCAGCAGCACACTGACCAACACTAAATGAAATGTAATTTAAAGGGACTAGTGAAACCAAGAAGAAAGAAAAACAAGGGCCATACAAGATATTAATTAAGATTACATTTCATGACTATTTCACAAACTGCTGCGAGCTTGGGTTGGACTTTTTGCCTCATTAGGACTGGGTTATCTACAAAAAGACATGCACAAACAGACAATCAAGAAAATAGACCAATATTTGCAAATATAAGCTTCATTGCCTTTGGTTTGTGTTAGACATGAAAACAACTGGCTTTAAAGAATGAACAGATGTACAGGTGAGTCTTTGACAACTGAAGCACAGATATAGCTATGTACAGTCATCCATTACGGTGCTCTGCCTCTACACTGATATTTAAGCTCTACAAAAAACATTTCCTGCAGGACTAATACAGCATGGATGCAGCTAGAGGACTCTGCAATGACACACACTTGTAGGAACCATCACACAAGATGTGTAGCATTTTGAATTAAACATATTGCACATGCCTGAGTCTATACATCATCATTCTTTCAAGTGCAACGAGACCTTGATGTGTTCTGACACGTGCCATGTGGGCTCTATAGGGTACAGAGTCAATGGTAATCTCATTTTTCAGTACATGTTGACGCTTTGCAGCCACTAGCCTACATTCTCACACGTTTCAATACGATCTGCCTTCAGAAAAAATTATCAGTTCAGCCTCAAAATGGGTCGTCCCCATCAGGTCGTCCCCTTCAGGTGGGCTCTCATTCCTCAGCGTCACAGGACGAGCAATCTGCTTCCATTAGTCCTGTTCCCAGGGGAAAACCATAAACTTCTAATCCTGGGCTGAAAAAATGTATGAGCTAGTGGGAAGATGGTTTTATGATCTGCACAGCTCAGGCTGCATGGAAAGTTTTGTCTGTTTGTATTGTAAAGGTGTTTTATTTTCTTTGACCAATGATTGGGAGGTATTTTTAGAATCTGGAAATTAGAACTTCTGTCAAAACTCTCAGGTCCTTTTAACATATTTGCTCACTTTTTCTTGCTTTGATGGCCAAGTCTCTGATAGATTTGGTGATTTTTCTTAGCTGCAACAATCTACTCTGGAGTACCACAAGGGTTGTGTATGGATGTATGTAGTTGGGGATGAGAGGCTTGAGAGAGGAAATGAGAATGAAGTTGAATAAGGGGGGTCTATCACAGTGGGGGCCTACCACACCACAGACTGCAGGAGCAATGGGGCCAGGTCCAGTGATTATTCAGAAGGGAAGGCTCACCTTAATATCACCAGCAGATCCAGTCCTCACAGGCAACCGAAGAAGGAAATCATACAAAAAAACCCTGACCTGTCAGCAGACAGAGAAATATGAGTATTCTGTTCCATATGTCCTTTAACCTTTCACAATATAAACACCAATAAATTGGCTGCACATACAAAATATCCTGCACAAATTAGCCTCACATTCACTATATCAGGAAAGTGCAAACAACAATTAAATTCAAGGTGCAAAATACGTGTGAATGCCTGGACACACCCACAAAATGGCGGCGCCCAGTAAAGCCACAAAGTTTCCACAACCAAAAGATATGATAGGACCAATTGAATCTCAGTAACTTCGTCACAGTGCAAACCCCATCAGAAATGTTCACTTCTACTGTTAACTAGAACTAGAAAGACTGAAAACAATTCTAAATAAATGAATTACCTCGCTCTTGGAGCCGTAACGACCGTCGCGCACTCCAGGAAAATCCAGGCACACCAAAGCTAGCAAGCGCGGCTAATACAGATTCTAGCACTGCATAAACATTCAGTTTCAACACTTCTGCTTACAGCGGTTAACTGATTTTAGCTGTATATCCACGGGTTTCTTCTGCTTCTCGCTCGTTTTTACATCCTCTACACACAGCGCACTGTTTGTTTTCATCTCTCCACACGCAGCGTAGGAGAACGTCTCTCCCTCGATCCCAGATACACCTGGGCAAAGTGGGTGGGGCTACCTGCCGTCAGCTGACTGCTGATCGGCCGGGCTAACATACTAGTCTAGTCTCTCATATTAAAGAATATTAAACATTATAACAGCATAAAAAGTCTCAATTTACCTTCTGGTAATTAAATCACTAATTCATAGTAATGTTATGGGGTTTCTCTTTTCTTACATGGAAGCCAGTCCTCTTTAGTCACTGGGATCTCTTTTTCAAAAACAGCATTGCCTATCACAGGTATGCTGACGATACTCTGGTGTATGAAGTTTTAAGTCTGTGGTTGATCACCTTGAGGAAGTTTAAATGTTGGGTGGCTAAAACGTGGTTTCAGAATTAGGGAGACTAAGACTGAGGTCATCACTTTTCACTTCACTTTGTGGTCAGCACAGACTAAACAAAATTACATATTTAGAGTATCTACACTCACTTGTGCTTTAGCTGAGTGTACTCCAATAATAATTCAAAAGATTGCCTAATTTTTTGTATATATTTAGATTAGCTGTCCTTTTCATTTAATGCGCGTTTTGTGCAGCACATTGATCAAAAGTTTTAAAATGCTTTGAAAATAAACTTTTTTTGACTTGATTAAGAAGCAATATCCTTCAAGAAATTCTAGTCATCAGTTTTAAACCATGTATAGTTTCTACATCGTGGTTACTCTCTGCTTCACCGCAGTGAAAAACACTTCTAATGAGGCCCAGAACAGCAGAGGGTTAAGGAACCTCCTGCCATTTATGGAGTAATGTGTGACTCATAATCACAAACATAGTAATAGCGAGGGAGCACATGGCCTATTTAACTGGTTATTCCCAAGTCAGGCCAACTGGTCCTCAGTCAAATTGCCTTCTGCTGCCACACAGATCAGGGAAAAAATAACTACTGATGCAGCCATCAGACTTTGCCGCACTTATACTGTTTCTCAGCTGCTCTAAATCCAATAGACAAGTATATCAATAGAAATTTTCACACTGGTATTACAAGGTATATAAATATATTACCCAACCTGTTGTTTGTAAGTAGTGTTGGAAATAGAGAGCCAGAAATGGAAATGAGAAGTTACTGTTGCAACCAAAAACTGAGGACTTCAATCAGAGACAGTGGTGTCATTATGTGTTTTAAAAAATTTCTTTCTTTCTAGGATTCAGCTGTGAGTTACTGGATGTGAGAACTTCTTAGCTTTTTGCAACAAAAGTCACTCAACATAATCAATTTACATTGCAGCCGTGAACATTAAAATTGTCCTCTAGTTATCACAGACTTCAGAGCAAATAAGAGGAGTTTTACACAAAAAGAGCAAATTAACAGTCTCTGAAAGCAGATAAATGTTGTTTATTTGATTTATTTGAAACAGAATTTGATGGCAAATATATTGTGACTACAAATGTGACAGAAATAAACAATAGTGATGCTCATTCTCACAAGGGGAATAGTGTAGTGTGTCACATTCAAAGACAGCATATCACTTGATGCAAAATACTACATGTTCTATTGTTTGCTGAAAGGGCACTGACTCCTTTATTGATCGCTTGAGAACAAGAGCACTTATCCCCCCCAATACTTCTTTTCTGTTTCAGCACTGGAGTGAAGGCCCCAGTAATGTAAAATGCTTCCTTATTACTTTCCTCAAGCTTTCTGTTGTACAGTAAAAGAAAAAGGGTTTCACTGAGAGCAACAGTAAATGTAACTGAATCAATACTAATATCCCCTCAGAGAGGCAGAAGTCTATTTTAAAAGGCAAAATGATAATCAATAATTATAGAAAGGGTAGAGTTCAGAAGAGGACACTGTATTGGCTCAGGGGGATTCTTAAAATGGCTATTCATAATCAATATGTGGATTGATCCAATCCCAATAAAATCAGAAACATCACATGAGCAAAGTCACTTAAATGTCAGCATTTGAAGTAGTTTCTGGCAAGACACTGACTCACAATGAGATACAACATCAAAATGACCTGATGGTTAACATGTGTACAGATCATTTTTATTTTGTATATATTGCATTTATTTTGGAGTATTTCATTTGTCTTTTTGACCTTTTAAAAGAAAATAAACATACATATAACTCTGTTCTAAGAGTGCTTCAATGACTTTATTTCGAGAGTAGTTGGAACCTGCTGAAATACAGTTCAAACAGCACCAACATTTGACGCAGACATCCAGAAAACCTTAACTTTGAAGCTACATTTATCCCACTTGTAACCTGAACTTCAAGAGGTTATCTACCTGCAGATTTACAAATCACTAAAACACAGTGTGATGGCTCGTGAGTATGCCTGGTTGGTTTGTTCTTGCTGTTTTCCAGATAATTGGTAGGTGTGGCCATTCAGTGCAGCAAGGAGCACCTGGGCCCAGTGTTCCTCAACTCGCCAACTGCCATCTGAACCCACTGGAGAGGCTTCATACATGTCTGGTTCATTTATTTATTTTTTATACCAACATCCAAAAAGCACATTTCTCACAGTTCCACTTGATTCACATCCACTTTCCTTTCACAGTTTCGGGACAATAAAAAGATGTTTCACAGTTGCTTTTGAAACACAGAACTACTTATTTCTACAACTTTGTGTTTTTATTTGTCATTGCATATTAAGGCTCACATGCCAGTCATGACAGCTGATACAGAAATGGGTCAAGTTCCAGGGTTCCCCCTTTAACACTGAACCATCAGACTAATTCACTTCACCTGTGTCATCGTCATCAGTGCCTGTGTGCAGGAAGGTGTGAGGACTCTGAGGAATGAGATAACACTTATTATTCCTGTGATTAGTAAAGTGTGAGGGAGATATTTTAGGCTGTATGTAGTTTAATGCTTTTGAATTCTCATTGTTTTTCTCACTGTTTATAAGTGAAACAGTGTTGTCACATAATGCCACCATAAAACAAACTAATACTGTACATATACTACTGGTTAGTGTCATTCTTTATATTTTAAAGTTAACATTACTATTGCCAGCTCATTTAATGTTTTCTTATTTTTTACAATAGGTTACTAATAGGTTGTCAAAAGGCATTCTGGGACCACACTTTGTGAAAATACTTTTGACTGTCCATACTAAAGATTAGGAAAAGCATTCAAGGACGGGTTCTTCATTAAGGCAATCCTGCTGAGAGCTTCAGTAGGGCTGAAATGATTAATTGATGATGATCAGGTGATGATCTCAGTTTCTGGTTGAAGCTTCGCAATTCAGTGTTTCAGGTCATTGTAACTTCAGTATGTTTTGGTTTTTGGTTGAACAAAACAAGTGATGTGAATATGTCACCTTGGATTCTTGAAAATTGTTGTGGGTATTTTTCTACCATTTAACAATTTACATTGTATTGTGTTCTTTATGTTGAATAGACTCAATGAACAAAATAATGACTAAATTAACTGAAAAATAGAAATAATTAATTATTAGTACGCCCAATCTGAACATCTGTTTCTACTGCATTAGCTAACACACTTCATCTCAAAGAAATGATATAAGGATGACTACCACCTCTCCTGAATTTCAATAACCTGATGTTCAGATGAAGCTGAATGGCTGTGACTGGCTCGGCTGACAGGCTCAGGGCATCTGTGCAGCAGCAGTACCAGTAGCTCTGAGCACGAGCTTCTGCTTAGCGCAGCTTGTAAAAACCTCCCAGTGGACAAGGAAACCTACTACTTCTGCCTGAGGCATCCTTTAAGAGCTCCACCTTGGTGCCAAGGGAGTTTGGCTAAAGGGATAAGTGGGCACTGATCTACAAATGTAACTCTGTCCTTTATTTTTTCTTCGATGGTTTAACAGCCCTGTCACACAGAAAAGATTTTTTTGTTTACACATAAAAACATCAGTTACAGAGAGTTATGGTAAAGATGTAATGCTGATATACCTAGAGAACAGAAATGTAACTGGTAAAACTGAGCAGGGAGGAAAACAGTAAAATAAATGCTGCATAGCAAGCACGGCAAGCAGGGTCCATATAGATCCTCCTCCTCCTTTCATCCTTCTGTGTTTGTCTTATTCCTTTGGGGTCCCTCTCGCCCCCTCTTCCTTCGCCCCTCACTCTATTTTTAGCTCCCTGCCAGGGAAATCCAATACACGAGCAGAGCTAAATATAGCCAGCTGTACATTGATCTACACACGTGAGCAAAAGCATTGAAATGAGGGATTTCTACATCAATGGACTGCAGACACTGGTGGTTTTTTTTAATGAGGGATAGTTAGATCCTTGGTCTGCAGTTTACTGGCATGGTACAGCAGTGCACTGGTGTAAATAGAGCAGTGTAGCTCTGTTTCTATTTTGGAAATATAATGTGAGCTGATTTACTCTAGTTCTGCTGCCTTTGTTTGTCGCCTCAAAAGAAAGTTAAAAAAAGAGTCAACAAATAACACAAATAAAATATTATTTTTTAAATTAATAATTTATAATTAATTAATTAGTTTCTGCTTATCACTACGTTTTGTTAGTTTATTTATTCATTCATACATCGCATTTAATGTGATAGCCTTAATGTGATGAAAATGCAAAAAAAATAGTCTGAAAATATGTATGCAAGAAAAAAAATGGAATCAAAAGCATATGGAAAAGCAACAACAAAGAAAAATAAGCATGTACACTTTGGATTTATTAACAATTTATCTTCACATCAAAGTGGCATCGCTGACACTTTGGGTCCTCAGTACACTGTTACAAATGTCACACAGTGCTACGTATACAATCCTGTGCACACAAACATCTAAAAGTAAGATGTGACAGCGTTATAATTGCACAATAATATTTGTATAAGCTGTGTAAATATGAAGTGTTTGTGTTTACATTTGCGTTTGCACGTGTGTGATCAACCTGTGTACAGGCTGCTCTCCATGTAGACAGTATTTTTGCGTGTGAGCACTTTCATGTTTGTGTGTGCATGTGTTTGACTGCCTTGACTGCCTGCACGTGGCATTAACGTACACCCTGTGTGATCTAACTGTGATCAAGTGGAACAAAATGCATGAACATCCTTATGTTAAACCACCCAGATGTCATACGTTTCCCACAATGCTGTTAGAAAAAGTAAACTGAAAAACAGCATTTAGCTGGTTTTATATGATGATGCAGAGAGCCTTACTGAGAGGTTGAGAGGAAAGCAATAGCCAAACCCTTTTCACAAAACCCACCCTGTCCTGTGACTGCATTACATTCTGGTGTATTGTGGCGCCTATTAGTACAGAAATTTGTCTCTTTGCCTTTTGGCAAGTGGACTTCTCCTCATATGATTCTTTACTGCCAATGTACAATACATAAATCATCAACATCAAAGACTTTGAAACCCCCTTTCAGAGGAGAAGAAATGTTTTTATGTGAACAACAATGACTAGTGTCATATGAAATGTGTTGCTTGTAGCAAACCTAACTTTCAGATAACTCTGCAGGTCAAAAGAACCCTTTTCCACCAGCTGTTTCAGCACATTTACTGTATATTACTGTAGGGATTTATCAACCCAATTTTTAGCCACAGCAGGCAGCTGTTTTCAGCTAAAAGCTTAAGTAAATCCACGGTATGCTAGCTGCACAGCATACAGTGGCAGACAGACATTAAGCATCTGGTCTAGAAGGTGTAATATCTAATAACTAAAAAGCCAGATATTTTTCTTTGGATAGAGACCAAACCAGAGATAAAAGGACAGTTAAAAGATCAGTGTGCAGGATTTCAGGGGATCTATTGGCAGAAATGGATATAATATTCAGAATTATGTTGTGATTATTGTACTTCCACCTGAAACTAAGACTTGTTGTGTTTCCATTAGCTTAGAATGAGTCCTAGGTCCTCTTCCATAGAACTGGTATGTTGCACAGCCATGTGTTTGAGTAGCCCTCGCTGCCTCAGCCTCAATCCTACACATGTGTCCTTTGTGGAGTTTCACTGCCCCCAAGTGACCAACAAACAACGGATTCAGCTTTAATCTTTGACTCCGACAGAGACTGTATAAGAACTGTCCAGAAAGGAGAAAAACAAAATAAGAAACTACACTGGAACATTTTATATGTTGAAGTGTTTTGTTTTTTGATCGTTAAAAAAAATATAAAAATAGCACTTGTTTGTGATGCTGCAGGTATGATATAGGAAGGAATAGGAAGAACGATGGATTATACAACAGTCTAAAACCTGGTTGGAAACCTCCACCTTTTGCTTCTGTGAAAGCTTGTTTTGAATACTTTGAAAGTCATTATCTGGTTGCTGTGACAACGGTGATTTCTGAGAAATTCCACCAGGAAAATAACATGGGGTGGAGGAGGTGAAGGATGGAAGGAAGTAAGCAGTGAGGGAGAGATTATAAAAATGTGTTTAAATCAGAGGAGAGGTCTGGCAGTGAGCGAATGAGACACTGATGTGATTAGAAAGGGGAGGAGAAGAGAGGGAGGAAAATAGGAGGGGAGAAAGAGAAGTAGAAAAGAGGTGTTTGGAAACTGAGGGATCAAGAAAGGGAGATAAAAAGATAGGTAAGATGAAGAGAAGAGCAAAGAAGGAAAGAAAGGAGGCAGGACAGATGGAGGGACAGGAGGTGTGGAGGGGAAGAAAAAGAGAAAACATAGAAAAGGTAAGAAGGAGAGAGAAACGTGGAAAAGAAGAAAAGGGGGAGGAGGCAAGAAGAGAAAGGGAAGGATGAGAAAGAGATGAAGGGAGGATGGGAAGGGGAGAGACAAGCAAAGGAAAGAAACTGGGAAGTCAGGAATTGAGTAGAAGGAGGCAGGAGAGTGAGAAGAAGATAAATCAGAAGTGAGGGAGGGGAGAGGAAGGAGGAAACAAAATCAGGAAAAGATTAACAATGAAAGAAAGTGGGGGTGATGTGAGGACATGAGGGGGCTGATGAGGAGCAGTTGGAGTGGAGAGAAGAGCAGCGGGAACGGAAAGGAAAAATGTTCAACAAAACACTGAGATAAAAACATGAGTCAAATACAAACAGACAAAGTAATTATGTTTATTAGACATGACTCAGAATGTCTGACAGATAGAGACCAACTGAGGACGAAAGAGAAAAGAGATGACTGATAGAAAAATAAGAGAAAAACATGTTTTTTTTCTTTGGAAAATCATTGTTAGGCTAAAGATCAGCTTTGAAAATATGAAAGACATTTCTTAATGTGTTCTGATGATGACAACATGGCAAATTCTACCAAAAATATGATAGTATTGCTAGCTAAAGTCTGTGGCCCTCTAGACTGTGAACCAACCACACTAAGAATCACTATAAACAAACACCAACATTGTTGAGTAAATGAAAAGCCTCTGGCAGCCTCTGTGCCACCAGGTCTAATTTGGAGGGAAATCTGCTGATTTGCTCTTACCACAAAACAAGGTGGGTTCTGTTCTACCAGAGGAAATCAGCAGTAAAATGATTTGCTAGAAGGTCTGAGGGGATTAATTACTGCTAAACCTTCTGGCTGCACCATCTACTAATAGGCCATACATATCCACTAAACTTGAAAAGGATGAAAAAAAGAGAAAGGAAGAGCCTCTCATCTCCTCTCGTTTCTCTGGCAGGCTCATATTAGGTAAGAGACTGGCAACCAATCAGAAGTGACAAATGACAGCCTGTAATCGTTACAGACAGCTAAAGAGTCTTAAAAGCCTCTTGTGATTGAAGACAAATTACCAATATATTTATCATCTTCAGCAGTGCTTGAATTGGAAATGAATTTATAAAGGTGCCAGTTCTCACGTAGAATTATTATTGACTAATTCATGATATGCAATACCAGAACTAAAAGGTGATAATACACAGATTTCTATCATGCCAAAGCTTTGAATGAAGATGCAGCAATTTCTGAACTCCTCCTTGTGTACTGGTGTAAACTACTTTATTTGTATAGCCTACAAACTGTCTTGTGAAACTGAAGAATTGGCCAGATGTGTGGAGGTGTGGAAGGCTGTTTTTAAAAAAAATTCTCTCAACTTTCTCTCTTTTTTCATTCTTCCCACTTCTGTTACTTTTCCCATGTACTAACAAGCACAACATCATGTAAAAAAATGAGGAGAGATGGTTGTGAAAGTCTGTACAATTCACTGTCTTGGCATCCTGTTTGATGGCAGCCACTTCCCCCATCTTTTAGTGTGACTATTTTTACCTTTAGGTCATGTGTCATACATCCTGGTTCATCTGAAGCATACTGAAGCCTTAACACACATGAATGATACTCTATATTGGAATTAAAACTGAATGAGATACTGATGTTGAAAGCAGCTTCACATCATCCTCCTATTTAAAATGTATATGCTCTTGCACTGTATTTTACAAAGCGAACTGGGCTAAGCTACAGGATAGCGAAAGAGGATCAAGGGAGGGAGGGGATGACAGAGGCAGATTGACTGAAGGAGAAAGACTGATTTTGCTGCTTCGACAGTCTCAAACAGGAAGGTCAGCATCCTCAAAGGACAGGGAAAAGGAAAGGCAAAGACAGAGAGGTACAGGAGAGAGCTGCAGTGGGATGTATGCAGATAATACCTGACCATGATGACATGCACAGAGAGAGAAAAAAAAGGGTTGTAATGTGATTAGGAGTATTATACAAGAATGTGAGTAAAATCTCTGTAAATACCATTATGATTATGACATACAGTACAGTATGTGGAATAATGCATTTTTATTAATACCATTAATCAAGACAGAACTGTTAAGTACAATGATGGTCCCTTTTGTCATTTTCATTACAAAATCCAACAATGCATATTAGGACTGTATTGGTATGTCTATTCATGTTGTGGTATTTGGTACATGACTTTCTTTGATTTGATTTGCAAACATAACTGTGAAACATGAACATGCTCATGCACCAGAAGGTGGTGGTAATGCATCAAAAAGTTTTCCCACTGTTAAAAAAAGACAAAAAAAACATCAGACATCAAGACTTGTGTTTTATGGTGACCTCTGATGACAGCTTGCAGATATCAGGCAGAAAATCACAGACAGGTACACGTGGCTACACCACAAGTGCACAATAATGACATGCTAGCAAAGGTGGTGGTGAGCTGGTGGGGATGGTTTGGGAATATGAGCTGGTGGGCAGGATTGGTGAGAGAATCCAAGGGCATCTGGTGGACAGGTGGAGAATGGCAGGTCTGGAAAGGGGACAGGGACAAAGGGGCAGACTGAGTAAAATATAGCATGGATACAGTCATATGTAACTTGTGTGCTATCATACTGTGTGTGAGGCCTGGCTGTCCTTGAAAAATGTGTGTCAGCATGTGCATTATTGTTGTTGCTGCATGAGCTGTCAATACAGTATTGTTTGTCTCTGCACCAATTATGATTGTAGCTGTAGAGCGAAGGAGAGGACGGGAGAGGAGGGAGGATGAAGACGAGGTGAATGAGAGGAGAGAGAGAGAGAAGGGAGGTGGTGAAGGACAGAGAGAACAATAAGAATAAATCAACTAGCTGCCAAGAGAGAAGGAAAGTGAAGGTGGAGGCTAAACCCTCTGAAAATTGGTTTCTCACATTGGCAGAATGGCCCTCTGATCATTTTTGTCTATATGTTTAGAGTGTACTCTTCTTATTTTAGTTAGTTGTGTAATAAAACACAGGACATGATGCCTTTGGAAAAAGCAAAAAGCATATTTTTAAGTGATGAGTGCACTGAATGTGCTGATGTGTAAAGGTGTCTTAGCTGTCAGTGTGTCTCTGCACCAGTGTCACGGGACAAATTCCTGTCTATTCACTGAGCACAATTTTCCGTAGAATTTGAATGAGGGAAATCAGCCGTCGAGATCGGCTTAGTCACAGGAACACAAACATCATACACATGATGTCAACATGATTTAGCATTGACATTAAGAGCAGCACAGAAAGATGCAGGGAGACACGGAGGCAGAGAGAGGGATCCACCATGGGAGAAAGAGATAGGGAGATGGAGGAGGAGAAAGATAGAGAGGGAGGAAAACACAGAAGGAGAGTGGATTTAAGTAGAGAGGGAAATTAGTCGTCTGCAGGGGGTGTGGAGGATTTCAAAGAGGCATTATGTCTTGGCTCAGGCTCTTCTCTTTCTCTTAATCCTTCCAACTTCCATGTACTGTATCACAGCAGGGAGAGTCTCTGCAGAAACAACAGTGAGGATCTTCTCAATTTATTCCTACTATGGCATCAGTGCCTCTTATCACAGAACTTGGGAGCCTCGCTGATAAAGCAGCAAGAACGACGATTAATAGGAGAGGCCTTAATGGGAGAAAAAGGGTGAGATGCTGCAAATGAGGACGTCAAACAAACTTTGCTCAGTCGACGGCATGTAGCATGTAAGACACCAATAACTGATTTGAACTTCGGGGGATGTCTTTTTATGAGCAGAAATGTTGTCAGAGACAGCAGCTCACGCCTCAGGCTGCCTCTGTCCAAGAGCTCACAAACACTTGAAGTGAAATATGGCAGTGATCAGACTGGGGGCTGAGATGAAGTGCACTGACGTGGTCATAGTTACATAAGATGTGACACTGCCCCCTGTCCTCAAGTGTTTTCAATGACTAGGGAGTATCAGCAGCAACAGTAATAGTCCCAATGACAGCCTGGTGATCCAGGGTAACATCCATCAGATCCAATTTGTATATTCTACAATATCTAATGGATATTTTCTGCAACAATCAATCGATAATCAAATAATGTCACAACCTCCAGGCTGGACAAAGAATAGCACAAAACATATAAATATGTTTTACTTGAGACAATGGCGTCTTATTTCTCTAAAAATGTGTTCTCTTGATTCTTCTCCTCACAATGTGGATACAATTAAGGCAACTGAAATGTACCCATACTCTTGCAGCCAGACCAGGTGAGTTGAATCTCCCTGACGACCCACCTCCACCTACCAGGCACCTGCAGGGAGAGGCTTGCCCAGAGACGGTTGTCACACCACCATGCCAATAGATACGAAAAGATCAACAGCCATCAAATGGACAAATATGTTAGTCATGGTGATGGTCAAAGGTAAAATCACCCTCTCTGTAAAAAGTAAAAGTAAACAGATGCCCGTTTTTATTTACATCAGTGGAAGTGTTTTGATTTCCATGAGAAGTGAAGTCTGATAAACAGCAGCTTCCTCTTCCTCGCTGCTTCCTGTGAGAGAAATGCTGGGAGCCATGTTGAGTTGGCAGACGCTGCCAAGGCCTGAGGGCACCTGGAGCTCTGAACTGACTCCTTCCCTCCATACTGACAATATTTACCCCTTATTCACATCCCCATACACACACACACACACACACACACACACACACACACACACACACACACACACACACTCCTGCCTTACCAACGATGGACTTTTGGGCTACATCAACTAAGTGTGGACCAGTCATTTTGTAAAATCATAAAAGGAATACAATTTTTTATCTAAGGTCTTCTTTCATAATGTAACTGCAAAACTGTGTTTGTAATTGCCAAGAGGGGGCTTGCATCCTTAGCTGCTGTCTACCTATCAAAGAGGGGACCTCCATAGCCTGCCTGTCTGTGGTGAACACAGACTGGGAAATGAATACATACAAAGGCTTTTTTGATGTCTTTCAACAATGAATCATTTAACTATATTGTGTTTAACATTTCAACATCTTCCCTTACCAAATATTTAAAAAAATAATCATGCAGTGTTGCAGTCTGTTAGCGCTAAACTGCCTGTTACAGACAACTATCTAGAAAAACCATTTAAGTATGTACTAGATTACTATAGTGTATGCACTGTAGATTTAATAGCTATTAATCAGCAAGCTAATATAGTAGTGTCTGCTTTCGTATTTATGTATTATTATACTGCAAAAATCAGACATTTTTACAAACTTTGTCTCATCTTCATGTTTCAGTAAAGCCTCGGCTTCCTGTGGTTTTTCATCTCATAACCCACTGGTTTTATCTGTCTGGCAGGTGTGTGTGTGGATTGGTTTTGATGCTCCTGGCACCAAAAACAGCACAATTTTTGACCAGACACTACTGGTGTCTTTTGGTCATGAAGAAACCCACTATATTTCCATACTTCTCATGGTAAAGTAGCACAGGCAAGGCCAAAAACACGGTCAGAATGGAGGAGGAGGAGAAGGGGGGGGAGTACGAAGGAGGATTGAACCCTCAACTTCAAAACCTCAGAACACCCTGTGCCATTTGGTCACCTATAGACTGTATTTCATTTAGCCTTTGCATCCTCAATTCAGAACTTCCAAGCAGTTCTCTAACACACTGAGCTATTTAGTTAACTGTTTCACATGTCTACTGAGAGCTCTTTCCTCTGGGTGCTGTCCAAGGACCATTGGCAGGTCATGGTGGCCAAGTGGAAAGGCATTGGAGTAACAGGACCTGCCTTGGCCACATCACTGTGGACCTCCAAAATGTGCCCTGTTTGGTCACCCATCCACTGTGAGTGTGTAGGTCCAGTGTCGGATCAATATATGCTAATGCTAACAGCCATAACACACACTATGGGATACAGTCTTGTTACATAACTCGATCATGATGTCATCCATGCTGTCATAATCCTTCAATTTTTATCTCAAACTTTTTCACGACAAATGAGTTATAGTATATGATGTTCTCAAAGGATGTCTCCCAAAGAAAAAATCTGAAGTGTGACCTATGAATACTAAAATGGCTGCTTTACTGCATGTGAGTGTGTGTGTGTGAGTGTGTGTGGTCAGGTTTATGATGCCTCTGACCCATTTAGGGCCTCCTGCTCAGTCAGATGAGAGACTGAATGTCTGAGTGGCTGAATGTTTTCTAGCCTTCGGCCACTAAGCTCAGGCACATCTGTGACAGACTGCTGGACTGGAGGCTGGACCTCGAGTCTGTGTGCATGTTTGTGTGTGTGTGTGTGCTGAAAATCTGAACCTGAACTTATGTGAACTCGTGTGACTTATGTAAATGCTTAAAGTAATGTATGCACATATGTTTGCATGTTTTTGAATGGATTTTTTCTTCTGTCTTATATTGTGTGGGTTTTTGAAACTATTTGCCTAGACATCTCATGTAAGGCAGTGTGTGTGTGTGTGTGTGTGTGTTTGTGTGTATGCCTGTGTCAGCCTTGCAATCAGAAAAAATCATTGTCATGCAAGATTTGCACCAACACAAATATTGAGAGAAAATAAAGGTGTAGTGGCAGTGTGTTACCACCAGCTGGCAGCAAACTCTCTTCCTACCGATGTGCACATCATGTACAGTGTACAGAATTCTGTCTCATAGAAAGATAAAGCACATCTATCAGCTACACCAGAAGCCCATCATTTATCAGTGGTGTAGCTTGGCGTCATGCCTCTGACCTTACAACAACAAAGGCAAGCAAAAAGACAGAGATCAAAGAACACCACATTATTTTTAGTTATCATTGGCAATTGGCCAGATGTTGGCATCTATATGATTTAATATCCCATATCATTTATCTGCAGCATTATAAATGCAGGCCATCAACATTGTTCTTACATTTTCATATTTCAAAAACAGGATGCTACATTACAAAATACATTTTTGTCTTCTTTCATCTTTTAATATGAGACAAGTGTATAACTATTTATCTATTTATCTTCTTCATATATATACACTATACTACTATTACTAAGTCCCGACTGTTAAACATTATTTTCATGTTATACTTTCAAGGCATAATTAATTTCTCAACCCTTTAAACTTGCCTCAGGATGTTTTCACACCACTATCTCTGGGTACCTCTGTTTCATTGTTTTGACAAAAAAAATAATTAATTAATCAAGTAATTAAAAAATACCTCATCCATATCAATAATGAAATCATAATCAATCTGTCCACCTTTCACATGTTCTATTATGCAGCTGACAGAGAGTGAAATGACTGTTCTGCATGGTGTGGAAAGCCCACGACACTTTACCTTCTGTCAGGTGTCACTATGAGCTCCCACCATCTGCTGCTCCAGGTGAGGGTGATCATGTATGATGCAGTGTTTACAAGGTCATCTTATCACCCTAATGCCCTTTACACCCTTTAACACACACACACACACACACACACACACACTCAGAAAGACAACAGTCCCACAGATGAAACATGGAAATATTCAGTCTGTTTGTTCTCACTGGCCGCGCTGAGGCTGGTTAACGACCCTGTTATGAAACTCGGAGCTCATTAACTCATCCATTAATTAACGTGTTTTAATTGCTGAGGTGATGTATGGCAGTGTCACACACCTAAAAGGCAGACTTGCCCTTTGAGATTATTAATTTTCAGGGGAACATTCATTTATTAGTTAGAGCTGCTACACAGAGCACACGTGGTACTGCTGTGATTGTTAGTGTTGCTCAAAATTGCCATCTTTGTGTTCACTGAAAAGAATAAAGATGTTTAAATTATTTGTTCCAGCCACCATTTTCACTGCAGAAACTCTCACATATTTTTTCATTCAGTTTTGTACAATAAACAAACTTGAGTGCTATTGATTAAATGCTGCTTTAATTTCCTCCCATTTTGAAATCTTTCAATAACATGTTTGAGGGAGGAATCTTTTGTGCGCAGAATCAATGTCAATATATTTGTACGAAGATTTACCAAAATACAAGAACTATAATGCCTCAGTTCATCTTGACCAATTGTGAGTATGCATGTCATTATTATTCCTTCTGTGGTATTGTTCCTGACTGCGTCCACTCTAATTGGATTGGATTTATTTTCAAGGGCAAACAGATCTTACAAAGTTTGTTTCCTACACTTAATATCTCCAAATTTCTTTCTTTCTTCCTTGCTCTCTTCTTTTTCCCCAAGGCCATCCACCCAGGAAAATGGAAATAGGAAGCAAATGGCCATCCCCTAAGTGAATGGCCTCCACCCACCCTGACCCCTTTGTCCAATTTCGACCTGCTGTACTCTCACCATTATTTACTGTGGGCTCATCTATGTTAAACTGCCAAAACTCTTAGTTTGTGTTTCTTGCCCTGTCTGATTATGTTCAACATACATGTACAACATCATAACCAATAAAAACGAAGGTCAAAACTACAAAAGCAAGACTCAAGTTGTGAGTAACTGAAATTATGCTTTAAAGCAGCCACCTCATGCACATTGCTGTCTGTTAAATATGTGCTTAAAACTGTCCTCCCCAGAAAAAAAAAAAAAAAAAAAATTCAGGAAATACCCATAAATGACGTTACATTCAAGTGACAAGTCTCTGTTGCAGGTGTGGATTATGACTTGTCTGTCAAGAGCAAAGGAGGAAATAGTGTTATGTTATGATAGAGCTGCACTGAGGTAGGAAGTTGAGACATGGCAGACTGCTTCCCTGTTCCTACTGACAGTCAACGTTGGTTATTTTTAATCATGACAAAGATCTTTCCCTAACCTGAACCAATACGTTTATTTAACCCCAAATAAGTTTTTTTTTTTTTTAACCAAATCATTGTCCACAGCCTCAGGGTCAGATCACAAAATGCAATATGATAGGATATGTGTCATCGTGGAAGACGAATATCAATTTATTCTGACATTTAATTTAGAGGACTTCTTGTTCCCCTCTTACAAGATAGTCTGCCAAAACACACACACACACACACACACACACACAGTCACAGAATCACATTTTCACCCCCCTCTGTCGTCCTCATTGCTGCTCGTCTCCTCTTCTCTCTCTGATGGAGTCGAGCTCAGAGGGGGCGCTGGATCTCCTGCTGGCTGTCATCAGCCAAGGCTTCACCTACAGACACACAGACACACACACACCCCTATGCACAAGTTTATACAAACATGCACACATATTCACCTACAGACAACCATGGGTGCACACACTCTCTCGCCCTCCTGCAGATGCCAATATTAGAGAGCAAGCTCAGACTTTATTACCACACCATGAGATTAGATTAAAGGAAGTTTATTGCCCTTCTCTCTTCAAGGTCCTTAAACTCCTGATCTCAGGTTGACTTTACTGTCTGAACCATGTGAACCAGCTGCATATTTTAAGCATCAGTTATGGATAAAATTGAACAGCAAAATGATAGCAGCTCCTCTTAACAGAGGCTTTGCAATGCCAGACATGCTTCACTCATCACGATCATATGGCAAAGCCAGGTGGGCATCTGTTTGCAGTGGATGTCATTTCAAGTCATGGGTCTTTACTTAAGCCAAAGATTCATATTTTATTTCATCTCTTTACACATAGTTCATGGAGCTGAGAGGTTGTGATATTATGTAAATGCTGTGAGTCACAGGTTCAACGAGGCAACATATTCACTTCCTGTTCTTTGAACAGCACATGATTCTGGGTTCAGCTCCTGCTGTTCCACCTACACTCTTTTTATACCAGAAATAAGCATTAAAATGTTTTAATAGATACCTTATCCATGTAGCAAGCAGATTTACCTCTACTTGTCTTCCTGCTTGACACATGGAAAGTACTGATGGCAGTTTTCTAACAACAAATACGTAGTATCTTGTATCCAAAGCCTGATGTATCTTATTTGTCTGCACCCCAGAGCTACATTGTTGTCCAAAAACTATTAAAAACACATCAGTGAGTCACACTGTTGAGCTGAGTGTCATGCTCCCACACACACTGTAGTTTATTTTGACTCAATCCCACGTAAATTGTCCTGCTGCCCCAACTACTCACTAGAGCAACAAATTAATTGTTGTGGACGTAGAAAATAATCCCAAACAAATGCACCATTTCCTCCGGTTTGAGTAATGTCTGCTAAAACCTTCAGAGCCCACCTGTTTCAAGAAATGACTGAGCCTCTTTTAAAGATGCAACTATATATTTGTTTATCTCCATAAATAAATCCTACCAGTGAATGACCTTTCTCACACCTACATCACCACTTTACTATCCTCTGTCTCTTTTCTGCCTGTCTGAGCATCTTCTGTAGGTATATGAGGTAGCTGAATCACTTTAAAGTATAGTGTAATTAAAAGGATGCAGCAGGAAAAAAAACATTATAAAGGGAGTCTCTCACAAGCTGTCAAAACCCCACGGACACTGTGTATCCCCGTAAAGATAGTCTTAATAAGACCTTTAAAGTTGTCATCTGCCGTCTTAAACAAATCTTAAACATGAGCTATAGTGTTTAAATGAAGTTATAGGTGCTGTAAAAGACAAGTTCTCTGTAACAGGTGAAATGTGGTGCTGGGGGTCTGATACATGAAAACAGAAATGAGCTTTAACAGCCTCTGACAGCACAATAAAGGTGTCATCTCTGATGTGGACGTGCAGTAGCACTGATCTGGACTAGCGTTTCCCATCTCGCTCTCTCTCCATTATTACTCACCTGAAACTATGTTCAGTCCACTCCATTGGATTTCTGTCCATTCCACTCTGCTGACTCGCCTGCAGACCAGTCCAGTCCACACAGTCCAGACCAGAGTTAAAAAAGAGGCGCGACAGCTGGTCAGTAATTACACTGCTGGCCCCAGTAATGTGATTTATTAGGTCAGGCTGAAGCAGTGAGTAAGTCACTCAGGCAGGTAGTCAGACAGGCAGCACAGCAGAGGATTCCCTCCCCTTCTTCTCTGTCTCAGAAAAAAATCATTGCATCTGGCACCCTCTAGTGGAGGGAACATCAAAGTGCACCCTGTGTCTCAGTACTAGAACTTAGAGTCATAAAATATACACCTTATCTCCTGCCCAGTTTAGGTGCTGTAGCATATTGATTACTAATCTGTGGATGAGTCCATGTAGCAGTTAACACTGTCAGACCCATCAAGGAAAGGAAAACAGTCCAACACACAGAGAATCACAACACCAGAAAAATATAGAACAGTAAACCGAAAATAGGAAAACAACAACTGCAGGTCAATAGGTTGACAGTATGAGCATTGCATTAGTTTCTTCCAGATGCCACCAGCCTCCAAATGTCCTGGATCATATTGTGGTTTTGATAACATATTTTTTTCCATCACTCTCAAGAGCCTTCTAAGAATCTGGCACTAATGAAATCATGACAAGATCAGCTCCTTGAGAAACAGAAGTCCTCCAGCTTCTCCTCTTTTTTCTCGCTATTGAAAGACAAAAGACGAAACATTAAGAGTTCTCAACTTAAGGATGATAAGGATTTCTTGCCAATCAAGATTCCTACTCTTTGTTTCCCTTTGATGAAAACAAAAAGGGAAACCATGAGATTTTCACCTGACAAGAGTACGTACAGACAGCTGAGAGGTCTGACTGCAGCTGTGTGTCTGGATGTCGAGCGAGTTTGGTTACAAAATGCAAAAAATAATTGCTCATTTTTTCTGTTCAAGACACCTTGCAAAGATTATTCTCCACAAGGTACTGACAATCTCGAGAATTAGCTATGGTGAAAATGAACAGGAAGCCTCAAAATTTGCAGCAAGACAGGTCCACAGTTCACTGCACGGAGCGTGTGCAAGAGCCCGCTAACATTAACAGCTGTACACAGCTGTACAGCTGAAAATGCTCTTATCATATAAATCTTTTTCTCCTATGAGAGACACTGAGCTGGAGAGATTTCCGAGGCCATTAGTGAGTGGACACCAACGTCACACCATAGTTTGTGCTGTTGGTTGGTTTCCCAATTAACAGAAGTTTGATCTTAAATGTAATGTGGCTTAATCGACTGTCTGTATACTGTCTGCTACAACAGTAAAGCACAGAGTAAATGTTGTAAACCACACAGTTAAACTGTTTTAAAACGTGAAATCATTCAGCATGAAAATGGGAGCTTGATGTGCAGCCAACAGTCAGAGCTTTCATCATGCTGCCTTGTCATTGAATGGAATATCAGTTAGCAGATGTAGAGGTAGAAGTAGAAGTTAGCAGATGTAAATCTGTACGCAAATCAATATTTGTTTAATCTTACTTTTTCTACACACTCTCTTGAGTGGGTAGGAGAATGTCTAAAGTTTTGGGAAAAACCTCATAAATTTAAAAAGGTTAAGGTGGGTTTAATATTTGTGTTGATTTTAAGATGCTTTTGAAAAATGGGACCCGGGGCAGTGGTCCATAAGGGACTGGTCTTCCCAGTTTGGCATGAAGGAACTTGACTGGCCTGCACAGCCCTGATTTCAACCCCCTCCGGCGTCTTATGGGTGAAGTGGAACACCGACTGTGAGCCAGGCCTTATTGCCCAACATCAGGGTTAACTTGTCTAATGCTCTTGAGGCTGAATGGGAGCAAACCCCTGCAGCCAGGTTCAAACATCTAATGGGAAGCCTGAAACCAAAAGAGTGGAGGCTGTTATAGCAGCAGCAGATTAATGCTCATGGTAATACTCTGCCTCCTTGTTTTTCTTCTTTTTGTTTTTCTCTTGTTGGTTCCTGCCTGTCCATCATCACACACTCCTTTCGCTTTGCGTCACTGTAATTAGAAATGGATTATTCGTGGTATGTGTGCAGTATATCTCAGGCCACCGCACCCCATCAGCTGCATGATACTTCAATCAATGTTAAATCAAGACATAGCTTTCACAGGAGCTAGAGGGGTCATGGGTCAAACTGAGCTCAATACAATATAAGGTTTTCAATCATATCTGTGGGATAGATGTGTGTGCATGATGAAGATAAGTACGATGCATGAAAAGCCATTATTCATGTGAGTGTGCATGTAGACATGTATCATAATAGGATTTCAATTAGATGTCAGTGTTTGTAGGTGGATGTCGCATATGAGGTTTCTGATCATATACAGTCTATGTACAAGTGTGTGTGTGTGTGGTAAATGTGAGTATGTCACTAGATGCTCTCTTTCATTTTGCATCTCTGCCTGCAGCTGTGTGCGGTCACCCAGAGGCCAGCGAGGAGCTGATGGGGAGCATGAACTTCCACCAGGCTGCCCTCCTCTGGTCAGTGGGGGGATTATTATCTGGACTACCCAGTTTAGGGGGCAATAAGTAAGGTTTTTATTGCACCATGGCTCACAATGACCATAATATTATATCTGCAGCAGCTTGACAAATTTATTGATCAATACAAATGACTCAGTGGGTGCTGGGGGTTTCAAACTGCCTTGTATAGTTTATTGTTCGTGCTAGAATGAAAGCCAATCTGCAGAACAAAATTTCTTTATAAATATATTCTTGTCTGAGCTTTATTTGGACATCTCTTAAACTTCTAACACAATCTGTCAAAACATAAGTAAAATTTCCAGTACATTAAAGTCCTGTATAGGGCTGTGGGAGCATAAATCTGCTGCAACATCTTTTGGCATTTATTTTGCTGCTTCTCAAGTAATGTTTTTGGTAGATGTTTGGACTAAAAAGTGAATCTCTGGGACAGAACAGTGTGAGGTTTAATTAAGTTTGCTTGGACAGATGTAAGGCACAGTTTGGCAACACACAGGCAATCAGAGAAAGCAAACAAATCAACAGAGGGAACCGGCAGACAGAAAAAAACTAAGGACAGGTAGAGAAGAAAAGGGTCTGGAACACTATGATTATGAGGAGAACAGTAGTTGGTTTTGGCAGGGAGCTGCTGGAAGGGGCTGGTATATATGGAATATACCAAGGAACTAATGAGTGAAGTAATGGGAGTGGGCATCAGGCACAGGTGACTGGGACTGATAGGAATATACTGAGGGTTTATACTGGACAGACTGGGAGTAACAGGATCTGAAAGGCATGGGTCGTAGAAAGCGCTGTATGAACCTTGTTTTAGGCTATGGTGTTGATTCAACACAGAGCTATAAATTGGCCTCATGAGGACAAAAATATGCTCTCAGAGTTTCTCAGAAAAGTTTTACTGGAAAACAATTTGACATCCATTATGGGTTTCTGGCCTTCAGAATATTTTTCTTAATTGTTGTAAAGTAGTTATTCATTTAGAATTCCTCAGCATTAATAGTTGATGTTAGAAAAATGAATATGTGTGCTCTTTATAAAGGAAAATAAGAGAATCAGACAGAGTTGTACTGTTCAGTTTTACATAACTAATTACATTCAAGCATTTTTCTATGCAAATTGAAAAAAAAAAGTAAAACTAAATAAATACAGTGTATTTAGAGGTCACTGTAGCTCAATTCATACCATTAAAATCAGGAGATGTGCAATGATTTGCAGTTATGTGTGTTCAGTCGCTCTACCAGAACCAATCAATCATATGGACACAGTAATTTATTCTGGGACAGAGTGTCTCAGCTAATAGAAATAAAAACCACCTAGTTTCTACTTAAAGTACACCACCAGCACACAGACACGACAGGTTCTGCATATCAATTCTTTTCAACAATTAGACATCCAAGTGAAAAAAAGAAAAGCAAAGAAAACCTCACTAAGTGACAGAAAGGGAAGATTGTTGGTGTAGTGGATTCATCTACTCTACTGCATATTTTCTTGTCTTATGGTCTTAACAAGTTCCCAAATTAAAGGAATTATCGCCTTCGCAGGATTCATGACACCAAGTAAAGCTGGATGGTTTTGAGAAAGGGAACACGGTGAGAACACAAGAGAAACTGACAAAGTTGACAACTTTTATTCCAAAATGAGAAATTCACTATTTGGCAAATGCAACACTTGCAATTACCCACAGTCGGTGTCAGAAAACTCAAACTTGAGAAGTTTCCCAAATAACTGAAACAAAACCTGCTCCTCAAACTTGAGATTAAGAATTCCAAATGTAAGGGATTAAAAATGCACTAATAAGAAACGTGTTTACCACAAAATAAGGCCTGTTTTTTATATAAACTTTTTCATAAAAGTGACAGTAAAAGCAAGAGCAAACAGAGTAAATAAAGGTCATTGCATGGAAACAAGTATATACACAAAGTTTTTAGAAGTGGTGTTAAAGATGATACAGACGTCTGTAGCCTGAAATCACTTCAGGTTTAGGATCCCTGATGGCCGACATGCCAGAAAATAAGCAAAACCCCAGACTGTGAACTGGATCATTTAGAGTAAAAAGGTTAATGATACAGTTGGAAACATCCCTCCAGTGAAAGAGATTAACAAAAGGTGAGAGAAGAGCCAAGAATTACACAGCTAAACATCATTCAAACTTATCAAATATTTTTACTTTAATACAGACCTAAGGTTGTTGTGGAATCACTGAGATAATTTGTATATCTTTATGGTTTGTGAAAATTCTCCTACTCTTTAATTAATGACTTAAATATCTGAAAAAAAAGCATCTTATTTTGTAGAAAACTGCTCTTTTTTGTGGCATGGCTGTGGGAATGACAACATTGGTCAGTCGGTCCACCATTTTGGCTCAGAGTAAAATATCTCCACAACTGTTTGATTGGCATGAAAATTTGAACAGACATTCATGGTTCCCAGAAGATGAATCCTAATGATCCCCTGACTTTGCCTCTAGTGCCATCAGGAGGTATACATTTATGGGTTAAATATATCGATAACTAGTGGATGGATTACAATGAAATTTGGTAAACACATTCATATCACCTTCATTATGAACTGTAGAAACTTTGGTCATCCTCTGACTTTTCATCCAGTACCAGGTCAAAATTTGAATTTGTCCAATATTTTGGCTAATGACCAAATACCTGCAAAACCAATGACATTCCTGTCAGATTCAGCTGACAGGAAATACTTTGTATTTAGTGCTAATTAGCAGATGTTAGCAAGCTGCAGACTCTTAGTCTCTCTTATCTTAATTAACTTGCAACCCCTCAGATTTATCTCGTCCCCACCTCCAGCTGGGGAACCACCATGTACAGGGAGACTGTCGTACAGTAACAACGATTTGTTTTAGATTTTTTTTTTCTAATTGCTAAGCTCTGTCTTAAGGGAGAAATTACAATATACATATCTACACCGGCCTGACGATCAACCTCACCCATTATATTTCTGGTTTTCAGCTTGTTAAGACCTCTCAGGGGCTCACTACTGTAGATAACTCAAGGGTATTCTGAGGCATACAAATTAAGTATTACATCATTTTTTTGCTGCTTTTTCACAACTTTTGCCTTTCTTCCTGGTAGAACAGCCACTCAACAAAGCCTGGTAATTGTCTAATAGAAACACCTCGTGAAGGAGATAATTATTCCATTATTCACATCTCTTGCATCTTTAGCCTGTGACATTTTTAGGATACAGAAGCCAAATGTGTTAATTTTAAGTAGGAAAACTGACTCAGGAATCATCTGTGATTCTGACAGATACTTTCCTCCATGCTAATACTTCAATTCACTCTGTGTTGAGATTTGACTGAGTGCTAGCCAAACAACTGATATTGGATGAAAGACTTCAGCAGCCCACATGATTTGTTTTTTCTTAGAGCAGTGGTTTTACACTATTTGCCACCATCTCAGCAATCTGCATTCTCAGCTGATACGAACATCACTGAAGCTTATTTCTCTGATGATTCTCTATAAATCAGTGAAATTAGATTTGTAGAACATATAGAAAATGAAAACCTCAGTGCTGCAGGTTCACAATGTTACAGTGCTAACAGACACAGGTAGAGGTTGCATGGACTAAAGCACTCTCCAAACATTATTAAAATTATCAGGAGAGGTCAGCCATTTGGTTTGGGTCACACACATTAAAAATTACAAACTGTCACCTGGGAAATAAAATTATTTAAAGGATGAACGTAGTAATCAAGGGACACAAGGTCACTCCCCTTTTAAAATTATATGACTTGTGTAATCATGCAAGGGGTTCAAGTGCATGAAATACCAGATGTTCATCTGGCCAGAACTAAAATTACTGTAGTACCTCAGCAGTGAGTCAAAACACAGGCCACTAACCAGGGTATAAATCTCTGTTTCTAGGGGCAGTAAACAACAATCAAAGGACCTCCTTTTGTAGAACTGATGTAATGACAGGGTTAAAGGGAAAATACACTTTAAAGCATTTAAATATTGGTATAAACATGGTTATTTTCTTCCTTTGAGAATGCACATACAGCGAGGGGCAGATCAGCTGCATGGTTTTGCCTTCATCACAGTGGTGTATTAGGTTGTTTCCATCATCATCATCATCATCTTTTCTTTTTTAAAGTGCTTTACCAAATACCTTTATTTGAAGAAAACATAGAATTTTACAAGAAAAATATTAATGCCCAAAAATACAAAATGTTGCAGTGATATCCAACTCACAATGTTTCTTCTAGATTGGAAAGCAAATGGCTGTTAATGCTAACGTTAGCTTTATAGCAGTAGCAAACACTAAATGTACATACAGTACAACAGTGTGCTTGAGATGCCACATCTCATTTAACATCTCCTCTCAGCCCATGACATCTATGTCTCTCCAGGCACCATGAGAGAACTCACAGTTTAGAATGACAACACCTTTATTTGACCATGCACCTCTCCTGTTTAGGGTTTGATTCATAATCTCCTCTGCTTATCATCAGCCAGCTGCCACAACCTGAGGTCCTGTCATCTCCTCACCATGTGTCACTGTATATTGTGCTCTGATGCTGTATAAGTGATATGTCTCTGCTCTGCTGTCACTCACACTCGGCAAGAGAAGACTTGTTCTGATCGCTGCTTATTCAGTCCTCAGAGAAGCTGTATAGTGGTGAGACAGCAAAGATTCTGAGTCAGAACATTTTCATCAAAATGCTTTCCATTATTTTCAGGTGGGGAAAAAAAAAAACTGAAAATGGCCAGCAAATTAAAATGTAAATTGAATCTCAGTGAAAGAGTTGGAATTGTATCATTCCCCTTGAAATTACTGAATGAAGCAGTGCTGCTTGTTCTACTCCAAAATGAAATGAAAGACTTAAAAACTGAACAAATGCAAACAGAAAAAGTTGCTGGGATGTCACCTATCATATTTTCCATCCTTAAAAATGTTAATATTCGGTAGGAAAGGCGATAAGAGAAATTATTTTAAAAACTTGGCACACCTCTCAGCCAAGTGTAAGATACCATATCCAATTTTGTCTAAACTCTATAAACCTGCAGTAATTGAGTTTTTTGCTACTTGAGGGCAGCATAACAAGGTGTAAACATAGCAGTGATATATTATTAATCTGTTAAGTTGAGCTATTTACACATTATCATTCATTTGGGGTCGAACACAAAGACATTTCACTGTTGATATCAGAAATATGTCTTAATGCAGGTTGAAATAACATGTAAGTAACATGCTGCTGTGAAGTCTGCTGTGTATTTTGAGAATTCAGATATCACTATCTGAAGTCATGACTGTTGCTTTGAGAATTGCCTCAGTAGGAGATGGATGTTTGACGCCGTCAGTGGGGCTGTTTAACGTTCAGATCAGGTCCTGGTTCAGAGAGTTACCATAGAGACTAATAGACAGGGGTGAAAGAGAGCATCTAACCAATCTCCCTCTGAATCTCTCTGTTCTATTCTCCCTCTCATTCCCTCTTTCATCTCACTCAGTTTTCTTTGTTCGACTCATCTTCTTTACTAGACCTACAGTAGGTACTCTCTGACCCTCCAGTGTCTCATCTCATGTGTTGCATTAAGCTCAGTACATTTCTAAGGTCTCTCCTTTCAGTCTTCCTTCTTCAGTACGTCCTCCCAGACCAGCAACAACAGACGACATCCTATTTCTGCCCTCACCCCTCCTCCCCACAACATCTATTCATCTGTCCTCAACATCCAATATCTCAGCTTTCATTACAAGCTTTAAATGACACTGTTGTGACGTGATCCCTGCTGATGAACATTCACTCAAAGAGCACTAAATTATTACAGCAGTGCTTCCTAGAAAACACACCAATTTGGTCAGATAAGTTTAAGGATTCCAGGTTTGGTTAATCATAATTATTTCACTGTTAACAAGTTAAAGATATCACCGAGACACAAGATATAATAAGAAATTAATTAGATGCCAGTGTTTACCATCCACATGCTTCTTGGCTAATGACGAAATTTATCATAAATCTCAACAGGAACACAGCTCTTGAAGTTTTGAAATATAAAATATGTTTTAAGCCAAAAATAAGGACCATCATTTTTGTTCACTCACAGCAGTTGCTTGACATGCTGCTGTGGATGCAGGTGATACATTGTCTCTCAGTATTTTTCACTGTTGGGTTTAATATTGTATTTACCTTGAGAAACAATGCATTTACAGGGGGTTGGACAATGTAATGTGTTTTCTGAATGGATGATTCAGGAACACAGTATCTGCACACCAAGTCTGGATCAATACATGCTTTGCCTGCTAGTGTGTGCATAGTGTTTTGTAACAGACGGGTGCGTTCTCTTTCAGTTATACCTCCAAAGAATTGGTTTAGATTAGTGGTTTGCAATATTTTGGGGTTTGTACCCTTAAAACAAAACAAATTATTCTCATTCACATGTAAAACAGATTAGACAAACATCCTGCGACCCCTGTGAAGTTGGGAGCGCCTGGTTTATATGGAAAAACAGAGGGTTTGAGTCTCTTGCAGAAACTCCAGATGAGAGTAATTAACTTTGTGAATAAAATATTATCAAAACTGATGGGTATGAAAATAAAAATGAGACCCAGGTTGTGAAAAAGTATAAAATAAGGTTGGTAAGTTTCCAGCTCTTTCATCATTAAAAGAACACAAACTGCGGCTACTTTCAAAGTCAAACTTGACATCTCATTTATATTGTAGTAAAGTGTAAAGCAATAACATCTGGCAAGAAAAATAGACAAAGACTTATAGAAGAAGATGAGAAGAAGGGCAAAGATAAGGACGAATAATAGCGATAGTGGAAAAAGGGTTTTAACAGGTGATGAGAGAAAATACACATCTTAATCTATCTGCCATTTCCTTCATCTGTCATCCTCTTCACCTGTCTTCCCTCTCACTGTCTGTCCATCAGCCATTTCTCACAATCAAAAATATCTCTTCTCACTTCCCTATAACTCTCCCAGGCGATCTTGGTCTTTTTATTTCTGTAATTCCCTTTTCTCCGCTCCGTTCTTTGCTGATCTATCTCACTGAGTCTCTCTCTGTCTCTACCTTGGCCTGATTTCCTCTCCACTTTGTCTACCAGCGACAGAAACAAAGAACAGCATGTTTTCTTTGTGTTTTATTCTTTGCTATGCCACCAAACCATATCCAAAGAATACATAAATATATCTTCACCAGGAAAATGATCTCAAAACAGCGCTCCAACTCAGGGAAAAAAAGTGCAGCACCGTACCTGTCATCTTTTTTTAGTGGCACACGTTGTCATTGGCAGATAGAGCCACAGTGGCAGGAGTCTGTCTTTTCTCAGAGTATGTGACAAAACTGACAATCAGATTTTACAATGGTTCACTGAGATAAATATAGCCATTTTCACATCCAGTATACAGTATGTGGGATATGAGAAAACTCTGGGCAAACAGCAGAAGGATTAGTTATAGAGGTAAATGTTTGTGTTTTTGTGATTCAGAGGAGAGTTGTTGTGTGATTACCTGCTGTCAAACTGTGTTTTCTTGAACACAGAATCACAATAATTACATTCATGTCCTTCTGCACAGAGCTGCTACTTAAGCCTCAGTGGGCAGAGAATGACATTGTTTCAGAGAGATTAATTAGTGATCTCTCTAAGATATCAAGCTACCCCAGATCACTTTTAAAGCATCAGGATGCTGAGTTCAAATTTAGTTTATGTCTTCTCTTGCCTTTCGGGTTTTTCTGGCTTTATCGCTGAGTTACTTGATAAAATATATTCTGTCTCAGTCTTTTGAGATTTACACAAACTCAATAACAAGTTTGCTTTTGCTTACAGAGCAGCTTTAGCTACAAGAAATGCTCGAACAACTGAAACCTCAATTGTCAACAGACCTGGAAAATTGAAGTGAAAGTGAAGACAAACTTTGAAAAAGATCTTGAAACACAGAAAAGAGGGATGTGTTAATTAGCCTGACTTAATAATAATCAATATTTTAATTCTGCGCTTCAGAATTTCACATATATGAGCAGGTGTGGAAGGTTCCATTATCTGGTAATGACAAGGGATGAAATCTGGAAGCAGCAGCAGAGTTACGGTTTTTAATGAAACTATAATGACTCAACCATAAAAACTGGCATCTCATGTTTGAATTTATGACTTAATATCACTTTGAATATATCTAAAAAAGGTAAAAACCAAAAGGGGAGAATTAAACAGAATTACAACAGCTAAAAGAAAAAGGTAGGCCAAAAGGGATCCAGCAAATTTGCTATTTTTATTAAGAACTGCTGTGGGATGCAGGTGGGAAATATTTTCATTATATTTATGAGATTCAGATTCATTGCTATCACCATTAGATTTTTTATGTCCATCACCCTCGTCCTGCAGTGAATTGGACCTCCAGCGACTTCACTGTATTTCCATGTATTCCCTTAGCAGAAAGTTTTACTTTAGCTTAAACATTTCCAAAGTTTCTTTTGTCTCCTGTGACACTGAACTCAACTTTACAAGTGTTATAATTATGAGAACAGCAGCTTTGCTTTCCTCACAATCAAGGTCAAATTTCTTGATCAACGAGCACAAGAATATTAAATTCTTATGTGTGCACTGCTCTTCACAAGCATCAGTCTTATTTCTGAATTATTCTGACTTTCCCAAAGTTTACTGAATGGCTTCCTTCAGTCTTTCATTTACTTTTTTTTAATTTTTGTTTTTTACTACTATTACTCCTCCTCCTCATTTTCTTGAAGTTTTGTCAATGACATGAACTTCTTCTGATCACAGCAAGGTCAAATCTTCCAAAAACCTCAATAGTTCCAGGGAGGGAAACATTTCCCCCTCTCTTCTCCTCAACTGTCAGGACGGCAAACAACATCAATTTCCCAGAAAGTAGGACACATTGGAGGGACAGAAGAGGGATATTTGGAGCTTTTAGACACACCCAAAGGGTCTCATTTGTCAATCTGATCTCCAGTCGTATCCTCCGAGTATAAAATGTGGCCGTAGTACCACCTCAGTCCACATTTGTCAACAGTGACAGCACAAGGTTTGGGAGTTGGTACCAAAATGAGACATGCAGTATTTGAAAGAGTTCACACTGACTTTAAGGTCAACATTTACCTGCATTACAGCACTTTTTAAAGTTCTGCATTCAAAGTCATTGGCAAAATGATGAGCCTCGACTTCTTTTTCACCAGATATTTCATTAACTAAATCATTTACTGATTTACTTTATTTAAAGCCGTTTCTGTTGCTGTTTAAAGATAGGACTTTATTGACTTTAGGGTAACATGGGAAACAGGTGTCATTCACTTGGTTAATAAGTCTTACAAAGCCTGTCCCACTTTAACAGGTCAAAACGAAGGGAGTTTGGGGGCTGGCAAAAAAGAACAAAAGAACGGAGGTAGTCTGGACCAGCCACGCAATGGGCCGTCGCACCCAGAGTTCCCCCCCTAAACTAACCAAGAAATAAACTAAACTAACAAACAAAAACCACGAAAACTGGACTGCCAGACCTCCATCCTCCCCAAAGAAACAAACACAGAAGAAAATAAAATGGTCAGGTGCAATTACTTTTCTGTATTGCAGGATGCATCTTTAAAAAGATCTCTCTCATCAAGGCTTCACAGCCTGTGAACGTCTGCTTTTCCCTCCTGCTTTATTTTCTCCATCACTTCTGCTTTTCAACTGTCAAAATCCCTACATTCATAATTATGCTGTGACCATACCTGAGTGATGATCTTTCTGCCCATGTCCCTCATTTTCTGTACTCGTTCTTTAAATACTATTTTGCACTGCAATATTATCTGAACTTGTTTTGTGGAAAAGAAAAGTATTGTTTCTGGAGGCACTGAGCTGAAATCAGCTGCAGGAGAAGTGTGTCTGTTACTTTCTAAATATTGATAGATATACATTGATAGTTTATCCAAGTATATCATATGACATGTCTGATGGTACTGGACTGAAAACACCATGTATACATGAAAATACATATGTATGCATTTGGAGATAGATTTTCCCTGATGCTCCCTAGAGCCTGCAGACTTGGATATGATTGTGGTGCTTTTCAGGATCAATGTTCTGCACTGCTGTGGCCTTAAGGTGTAACAGGAAAACATGAATAATTTGTGTGGTTCTGTACTGTGCAGAAACCACTCTAAAGTAAAATAAAATAATTAAATATTTTTTAAAAAAGAAGCATGGGGCAATGTTGAAAATAAATGTATTGATCCCTGGGGGGGGGGGGGGGGTCAGAGAGCAAAGAGTAGAAAGTTTACAGTAAAGTGTGAGCAACCCAATCAAACCCATAATGATCATTTTAGAGTATTTCAAAGACACAAGCAGGCACCCAGCAAAGATAAAAATCCCCATCCTAAAACCACTTTCATAGACAATGCATTTTACACAGAACCTGAGAAAACAGTCATATCTTGTTTGATAAATTAGATTTAATATCTCAGCGCACTATTGTGTAGTGATAGCAGAGCAAAACAAACAACATGTTTTAAGATGCATTGCAGACGACCTTCTGGACCTCAGTACAGGTGCTGGAAGCAGTGAGGAAAACAAAGGACGCTGAAATAAATCAACCCATATCACAAAACACCAAATGTGTTTGTGAGACAAAAGTGAACATAAGATGAGGAGTGAAACTTTCTGCTCCTTTAAATGTCAGTGTATTGGTTGGATCTGTAAGTACAGGCTGCAGAATATCAGTAAGTTTAGTCACAGTACTGATATGAGACACAGTAATTGGGGCCTGGATTTAATGGGCAGTCAGTGTCGCAGAGCTTAAATTGAGATGTAATGTGATCCAGTGACGTGTTCTGTCCTCAGTAAGTTCTTAGCATATTTCTGGACAGAAAGAAAAAGGTCTGATCAGACTCACTTAGGGTCAATAATCACTTTTACTGTTCCCATGAAAATTGAAATAATGAGCCTCCACAAGACGGTTGAAATTTGAATCTCAGAGATGAGGATGAAAGACGAGAGAACAATTCAAATACATTTTTCATCTAAGATGGCGCCAACTGTCGTCTGCATCAAAGAAGAAAAGGATAAGGAGGAAGAAGGAGAAGAACATTTCTGTTTCATTAGTCTGGGGACACGCTGGAATATTTGGAGGATGATTTCCTGCAGAATTTCCAGTTCTGACAGTTAGAGGGGAAAACCTGACTGTTTCTGCCTCATTTGTGTTGTCTGGTCTGTGAGGGGTTTTTACAGATTCAGTTTTCATGATTTACTCATAGTGCCATGAAAGTAAAAACTTTACATCTGAAGGGATCTATGGAGTCAAGTTACGGTCAAAAACACTAAGACCTTCACCAAAGAGTTTAGTGAAAAACATGGTCTAGCTTCAGATGGAAAAGAAACATGCCAAACAAAAGGGATCATCTGCTCCTCATGATTGTCAGCTGTGGCCACGTGAGCTCCAGGTGTTCATTTGGCTGATGAGTCTTAAAAAGCCTGTCCCACTTTCAAATGAGCCATGACCAAAATCTGAAGGAGAGAATCTTCTCGTATGGCCACAACAAAACTCAAACTCAAGTCTCAGTTTTGTGACCAGTAACATATAAAGAGGAATTTGGAGGCTGGCAAAAAAGAACAAAAGAATGGAGGTAGTCTGGGCCAGCCACGCAATGGGCCGTCGCACCCAGAGTTCCCCCCCCTAAACTAACCAAGAAACAAACTAAACTAACAAACAAAAACCACAAAAACTGGACTGCCAGACCTCCATCCTCTCCAAAGAAACAAACACAGAAGAAAAGCAAGTGGCCAGCTTTGTCTGTGAGACAGAGTGCCTTGTCTCAGAGAGCATCTCCTTCAACCTCCCTTAAATAAGCCACAGTGGGAGGGGCCATCCACTCAACACAGATCGAGAACACCTGAGGAAAGAGAGAGGAACACAAGGGGCTTAATGAGTAACAACTGTTAATGCTATATACGCATATAACTGGGAACAGACCTTAAGACCACTGAAACACATCTCACATATGAGTATTTCTACCAACATAAACAGTCTTGGCAGATAGGAAGGTACACACACTGAATGACTGAATGAATACAGAGAACAACATGCCGGACAGCAGGTATTATATTATAATGATGCTGCTAAGCAACTCCCATATCCATAGGAACACTGACTCTGCACTGAGCCCTCATGAATTCACAGCGCACTGCACTATTTTACTAATTGCCATTTTCAGACAGTTTTAAAATCTATTATTTCTTCAGTTATGCACTGTTGATGGTCCTGATTGCAAAACACCACAAAATGTGCGATGTTACTGTCCTGACTGTCACACTGCACTGGTGTTTTGTTCATATTTTCTTGGGAATTTAAACTTTAATGCAGAGAAGTATGTGAATAAACAATAACAATGTTTCTAAACAAATTAATTAGATAAGTAAATGACATTTAGTCAACTCATGAAGAATTTGAAGAAAATGAAGAATTTAAAGGATTCAAAAGATAAAGTGTACACAGAGTGAAAATGACCTTTCCTGCTTTAACAGTTAACAGAACTTTTTACTATGTACAGAATCCCAGATTAAGATTCAAAGTTATCAGGACTTGGGCCTGAGTGAGTATTAAAAATACTATGAAACAGTGTCATTAGCACATTGTGTATGATGGAGCAATCATGCGTCACAGAGTGCCAACAATCTGCAGGTTAAAATCCAACCAATCAGGACTCCAGGTGATTTCACTGATTAACGCATTGTCAACCAAACAAGACGAACTAATCAGTGAAATCAGCTGCGGTGGGTGTGGGTGGAATGAAACTCTGCAGAAACTGAGTGCAGACACTGTGGAAGCTGTTTTTCTTCTGATTTTAAGTAAATCTGACAGACAAATAAACCTCTTCATTATGTGTGTGATGCAATGTGTTTTCAAAAATCTGTCAGGGCTGTGGAAGTCTTCCAGCATGTCCCGAGGCTTATAGAACGCAGCAGAGAGGCGTCCTCCGAGTCATCGCTGCTTATCCTCCTGTTACCTGCGTTGCCCCTGGATACGGGAGCGATCTCTTTTCTTCTCCTCCCATCATGCCCTGCCTTGTATTCCAGGCACGAAGCCTGGAGTGTGCATGTGTGGCAGTCAAGGGCGTGCACACACAAACACAGCGAGAGAAGAGTCACACACAGAGAGAGAGAGGACACAGAGACACTCACATGTGATTGTAGTTACATGAACACAGAGAGACAAACGTACATGAATACATAAGCGCATACACACACACACACCAGCACATACACACACAACGCCAAGACTGTCAGGTTGTTGCATCAGAACAAACGACGCCCCCTCCTGCGACTGAAAACACTGAAGTTAACAACATTCAGATAAGGGCAGAGTGTGAGTGGTGTATGTGCTTATCAATACACCACACTACTACTACTGGAGAAGCTGTGACTTAAAAGCCCAGAACATGAATACATGAATGGTTGATGTGCATAATGCATGTGTGTGAAGTGCTGGATTGTGGTTGAAACCCCAAACCACAGGGTATTGACTGTACACAGTAGCCTGCAATTATTTGTGTGTGATTAAGTTGAAAGCAAAGAGCAACATGAGTGTGAGCATGTGAAATGAACAGATCATTTACATCACAGGTTGTGTGTCAGAGGGTTAAAAGCAAACAGCAAGTTGGAGCTCATTATTTTCTTTTAAAACAACATGTCTGTAAAAAGACTGGTGTTTATTTTGGTTACTTAAAGTGAGTGAAAAACTAATAGAATATTAATATAAAGAAAAAAACTCTGGCTTATATTCACAAGTTAAGTTGCATTTTCTCTTCACTGCTTATCAGCAGAAACATTTTCCTGAGATGTCACCTTCATAAGAAGACTGGTGATCTGACTATATTAAAGCTGCAATCTTTTCTTCAACTTAGACACAGTGGGAATGACCTATAAACACAACACTGACATATTATAACCATTTAAGCAGATATTTAAGGCTAAGGACTCATTGCACAGAATCGTTAGTATAGTTCAGTACACAGGTGGTCGAGGAGAAGGCAAAGGTGAAGTAAAACTGAAAAATAAACACGAAAAAGGCTGGAGTGCTTGACATAGGAACACAGACAAAATACACCAGGGGAGGGAAAGGTAACAAGAAACAGGTGAAACTAATCAGGGCAGAATAGGCGGGAAAACACATGAGGACAGGAAGTGAAGGATCTGAAACAAGAGGAGAGTTTAACAAAACAAAACAGGAAACAATGAATGAATGACATGAGAAAAAACGACATGACCTACAGGAAGCAGGGCAGGACGTCACACACCTTTCTTTTAGCTCTGTGTTGGTCTCTACCAAAGTATCTGGCTCTTCAGCTGCTAAATGTGTCACAGTATTCTGCAGCTAATCTCTGACTGTGCCAGTCTGCTGTACAATTATGATTCTTTCACTGAAAACCTCACAGTGAGCAGTGGGGGTGAACCAAAACAGATGAATTGCTGGCCTAAAAATCTGCTGAAAAATGCTGTTGTAGTAGAATTATCACCTTTCTGACAGTGTCAACAAAACCTGAAAATATACAAGTCTCATAACGTGGAATTCATGGCAGGGCTGTTGTACTGGATTGTATTAAACTGTATAGATGTACCCAATAAAGTCAGAGGCGAGTCTGTATTGGCTTGTTCCAGCTACTGAGGGAAGGGAAGATACACCGAGTGAAATATTCAGATCTAAGACCCCATGCTTTGCTGCACTGTTCCATCGCACTGAAATATTCCAGATGTCATGTGCTCAGCATGAGTTAATGACTGCCAGCAGATCAGTGAGGATTAGGAGGTTAAAAAAAATCTGTATATTTATCTGTGAAAATAGGTAAACGATCAAAATGATGATCCTTGAGTGCAGCACACTCAAATGGAGAGTCTAGAAGTGTGTGTATGTGTAAAGCACTGCTGAGAGTCTGAGGCAGAAGAAGCACTGACTGCGTGCAGACATTTAGATTATCCTCACGAGTGTGTGTGGGGACGTGCAAAGAAAAAAAACTATAGATTGTAAATGCATACACGAACATTTAATGAGGTGACTGCATTTCTAAACAGCTGGGAACACAGTGGCAGTATAATGTAACATATGCTGTTTCCATCAAGCAGATGATCAAAGTGTGTGCTGTTATTGTGATTGCACCTATTAAGAGAAGATAGCAGTTTATTAAGCCCTTTGGGGACATTAAGGGAGATGCAGATGAAAGGGAGGAGAGAGGGTAAAGACAGGTTTTTAAAAGGTGCTGCATGTAGTGTTTTAACATCAATTGATCATTACCACAATAATTATGGTGTTAGTATGATTAAAGAGAATGCATAACACCATCCTCACAAACACTGTCAGCAGCCTCTACGCTGCAGTTTACAGCACAGCACAAGATATTTTTACTGGGCTTCCACTTAAGAAAGAGACAAAAAAACAGGAAGAACTGTTCGGCTGAAAGTATGTCTGATTTGGGCACTTTATCTGAACAGACCATGCTAATCTGTGATTTTCTGGCAGTCTAAAAACTTAAGTCCTGGAACATAGGTAATGTTTGAAACGTGAATATTTTTGCTGATTCCCTGAAGATTTATCTAGCATTGTCAGGTCCAAATGTCCACTTTAATACTCTAGTTTATGACTAGATATCTGCAAAACTATTGACATTCCCATCAGCTGCAGTTGTAATTTGTATTTAGTGCTAATTAATCTTACTATGCCAGTGTTTTCTAATTGTAATCTGGATAATTAATAGGCTATCACTTTGCACATTTGCACAAATTTGTAATTAAAAATGGGCAAAATGGGCAGACTTTACAAAGACAAGTCCATTTTCTGGCCCGAGCAACAGAAACAGACAAAAAGCTACTTCAGTATCAAGGTGTGGTCAGATGGAACACGAAGCAAATTTTAACCTTCATTTGTCAAATTTGGCAACTGTCAGAATTTTCTTTCAAGCCAAAGGCTGAAACGCAGGATATCAGTCTCAGACAGGCAAATAAGACAGACCCAGAGCAGGTGAACATCCAAAAACCAGGAAACTATGCACAACACGGAGAAAAACACGAGAGCACATGAGGGTCACAGTGACAATCAGAAACAAGACGAAACAGGGAACTACAGGTTCTACTGGTGGGAAAGGCAGGGGCAGGTAGTAGGCAGGGGACCCAGGTAAGGACACCCGGGGGCAGGGACTGAAACAACAGGAAATGTTGATATTGTCACAATAAAACAGGAAGTGGAACATACATGAAAGAATATTTGTTGTTGTCTGTTTTTGCTTCTCATCTCTCTCATTTCTTCATTTTTGTACGTTTCTAAGAGGAGAAGTGACTTGAACATAGCTGCATCTTTGTGACAGTAAGGATTATGGGAAATGCAGTCTTTATCACGTTTCTCCACGCTGAGTGTCTTTTAACACTGAGGCAGCTGAAACATGGACTGTGCAGATGAGGGCACAACACGGTGTATTTATCTCAATCTTCTGCCAAAGTTCATTCATTATGAAGCCTTTACAGGTGTAAACCTTTACAAATGAAACCTGGCATATCATCTGTCTAAGTCATATAACCCTACTAAGTACAGAAGGGGTAGTGTTGGAGGTTCAGGTCAAATGTGTATATGTGTGCCCATGCATGTGTCCTCAGAGAAATGAACCTGAACTCACCCCACACAGCAGTAAATCAATATGACCCGGAGCTTTTACCCATAAATCAGACACATACACGCCTGTTAATGTATGACGCCTGGAGAGGTATTTCATACATCAAGGTAGCATGTGTATGTGTGAAGCCATTTCTCAGAGTGCTTCTTCTTTACCAATGTCTATCTGGTCATTCTTCACTTTAACTGACTCTGGGATAACCTGCCCTCCTGGCACTGATGGCTGATAGGAGAAATGCCCTCTTTATGAGTGTGCAAGGTGCAAAACACTGGTGAGCAAGGTCGATATACAGCAGGAACATCATGTTTGTGCTTGTGTGAAGCATCATGCAGGAAGAATAAGAATACCAATTGTCTTGTATCACTAACAACCAGAGCATTTGTTATTCTACAGATTTGCAGCTAACATGAATGTTGATAATATGATGTCTCAAAAGTACTGATTGTTTGAAACATGTATCACTGTAAAACATATTTGTACATTCTCCAGACAAGATAATGCCTAAATACAGACAGTGAGTGTTGTTGTGAGGGTATGTTATTTAACATGTATAGATTTTTTTTAAATATGCATAGATTCAGCCCTTACAAACAGACACAGGGAAGGAATTCTTAAACTGAGAGCTTGATGCATTAGTAAATAACATTAACAACATCAAATAGTACACACTCGTTTGCCAGTTTATAAGGTACACTTTGATAAAATGAAAGCAATCTATTCTGAAATAAGTCCTTCATTAAAGGTACAGTGTTCAGTTTTAGAGTTGAATCAACTTTCTGAGCGATTTGGAGGCTGCAGACTAAATCTCCTGACTTTACTTTTCAACCACCTTACTTGTACTGTTCTTTTGTTACCATGACAGAGGCGACTTACCAAAAGCTGGACCCTCCAGATACAGGTTGATTTATACCACGGTCAGTTTAAACTCCTGGATAACACAGGTGATCTCCATTAAACTAATTACATGACCTCTAAAACCAACTGAGTGCAGTGCTGGGTGGGTGTGTCCTATTATATGAATACATATAAACACAGGGAGCCTGTATTTTGTAACTTTTTTCTCTTTTTTGGTTGAATCGTCTCCAAAGTTTTAAAACAGTAAAACTTGTGAAAACAGGTGTGAAAACGCTGTACTAGAGTCCTTATTAAAAAAAAAAAAAAATCTGATATGACCTGGTCTTGTGATGGAAACAAACAGTTTCATGTTTCTAAATCTTCTGTGTGGGTGTGTATTCTTTGTCTCCAGACATCCACTAAGGTCAGTAGTGAATGCATTATCACATGGCATTTACTGTTTGTGCAGTTTAAATGATTGTCACACCACATCCATTAGGCAGTTTAACACTGGCTCGAGCCGACTCGTAAACGTGACACTTGAGTGCTTTGGGGGAAAAGCTTCATCTTGATGAACTGTAACCCTGACATTTTACTACCCTTCACATAGGAAGGCACTGTGTTGTTGGCTTTATATAGACACACATGTACGCAGGTGTCCACCCCAGGAGAAACATTAAGAGAAGACATTAATCAAAGGGTACACACACATGCCAACAGAAATAAAGTGTGCTGCCTTTTATAGTGGGTACTTTTGTAGTAAAATCTCATTTAGAGTCAACACTTTTGAACTCCTGAACCCACAGTCTAATTATAGCACTGTAAAACGGTAGGCAGAGGGAGTATTAGAAGGTAATTCCTGCTGTGTGAGAGGGAGGAAGTGTGTGTGTGTGTGGCTGATTATGTGGCTGCAATGTTTGAGTGAAGGAGAGCAAGAGAGTGAAGGAAGGAAAGAAAAGTGTGAGATTTATCCATATCTGCAGTGTTCTAATACAGGCAGCGCTCAGTGGTGGCCTATTGTTGGCAGAGATGACAACCGGCTCTATCTTGCCCTGCAGACAGCACGAGAACTGAGCGCTGTCTCCTCTCGCTGTTTTTCCCTCCTCCCACCTTTCTTTCTTTTCTTTCTCTGTCTCTTTTCAGTCCTTATTCTATCAGTGTTGCTGTCTGGAACCGGCCCTTCCCTTCTCCTCTCCACCTTCTCTCTCTGTCACTTGCTCTCTCTTCTTTACTTTCTTACTTTTCCTTTTCTACCTTTTGTCCCACTCTTTTCCATTTATTGTCTTTTTTAGTAGTCAGAACCTGCCTTACCTTCCCTCTGTTGTTCCTTTTAATTTACAGCCTTATCATTATGTCTCTACTTAGCTCTACATGTTTTAAGGACGTTAACAGTTAGAGTAACATTATGCAACTATTTTATCTTAAAATAACAGCTTGAAAATCATTTTGATGGCACTCTGACTGCCTGTTCTTGCATTATGTAACCTGGGTTGGGCAGGTACAATCTCTTGTGAGAAGTTTAACGCTTTATGCACTATGTCAGTTTTGAACTTGTCTGTTTCCCTTAAATGACCTTGGGAAAGTGTCAACCAGATTCCATAAATATAGAAGTAAAAATCAACCAGCAAAATGAAAACTCAGACATTTGTTTCAGTTCTTTATTAAAATCATCTTTTTAATTCTGTCCTGCTCGCAGTACAGCACAGTATTGTCATTGTCCTCACTGGTGGTGGATGTGGCTAAAACAGAGTGGTGGCAGCATCCTACCACCCTCATCTTTGTCTGTGTGTGTGTGTGCTCTTGTGAATCTGAAAGTGTGTGCATGTGTGTGTATGTGTGTGTGTGTGTGAGGTGCTGACAATACAGTGTAGCACAACTAGCCATCATCCCGTACAGTCAATCAGTACAGCAGTATTAATACAAGGCCTTGAGACATTGTTCAGAGGTGTACAGGCAGAAACTGTGGATGTGTTTCCACTGCAGGCTAAAACTGGGCTCTCCAGGGCTCAGGGTCAGTAAGTGCTTCAGATATTTCTAAATGCAGTGTTGAAAATTAATTTAACTTTGACTATATTGACTTAAATAAATGTATTATAAGCACTTAAAAGTGCATGTTGCCCGGGGGGGAGGATGTCCTCTCTCAGGCAGTGATGTTTCCATGTTCTTATAGTTGACCATTTAGGAATCCTTCCCGGCTGACAAAAAGTGGGGATACTGACTGTTTTTGTTGTCTGAAGATGTATCAAAGGAAAGCCCCGGTTTGGCCATTTTTGGCCTTAGTGGAAACCACACTAGCGAGCAGATTGAGCCCTGCCCCTGACACGAGTCATATTAGCTTTACCAGCTTTGTAAAATTAAGAAAGAAACAGTGTGTTTGTTGTGTATAATTCTTTTTTTTCTCTTTTGTTTTACAGCACAGCAGCTTGGCAGATACAACACACTATGTACGTATATCAAAGTTCTTATATATACCGTATAGGTTGGTTGGCAGGGGCAGCTGTGCATGTTTTTATAGTAATACAGCTACTAAGAGATGCAAAAAAAGCCTGTGCTGCTCGCTACATTGTGTTTCAAAGAGGTCACCTCACTGTACACTGCGGTATAAACTCCAGGGTCCGATGTGAACCCAAAACAGGGTCGAGAATGTGACCCCTACACAAGTGAGAGTTGTGGTAAAAGCTGCTGTATCCATAAAAGATTTAGTTAGTCATTAATCTGTAGCCCAAACCAAAAATAAAGGCCCCTCTGGATAGACAAACACACGCCACCACTGCTACAGTGACACGGTCATAAGACACTCGCGCACTCCTCCACGTTGTCACTTTGTTGAAATCTTAGCGTTAGCTACAGTAGATAGCTAATGGAGGCGGATGGTTGGTCTTAAGTGAGCAAAAACACAGTTACATACTGGTCTCTGTTTTCGCTGGGGGGTAGGGAGCTGGGCAGGAGGTTTGAGACAAGGAGAGACAGACAAATAGACAAAAAAGACATATTCATTGAGATAATACCATAAATTTAGTAGACAAACTTATATAACATAGATCTTAGCGTCTTGAAATATACTATTATATATATTTAGATATGCTATTTTTTTTAGATGAAATAAATATATCCACAGATACTCTTCTTTTTTAAAAACAGACCAGCTTTACAATTGCAGACACGCACCAACACAATGGATAGACATGAGGAAAAAGAGGCGAGGGGAGAGTAGGAAAGATCAGTGGCTCATTTCTCTGAAGAAACACCCAAGCTTTGTGTTCACACCGCTAGCAGCTGCTGTGCTGCACTAATACACAATTACCTTATGCTAGCTCATTGATGCTGTAGTGTTTCAGAAACAGCTTCAACACTCAGCAAGGCAAACGAGCCCAAATGTTTTGACTACAAAAGCTGATTCTTCTCAGGTTGTGGAGATTGTTTGTATTTGGAGCAACAGACTTCAGTTGCTTGTGGTGTGAAAGCACAGAAACCCATTACACTTTCTCCATGCTTTTCCTGGTTTCTATGTAATCGAAACTGAAAGCTGTTGATTGTTGATTGTAATAAGCAAAGCACTGAATGGTCTCCAACTTGGCTTAATACAGTCTATTGAAGAAACAAATCTATAATTTGAACTAAAGAATCTCCCTGTTCCCAGTGAATATGAGGCAAATTGTGTTTATCACACATAATTTTTATATTGTTATATGGACTTGGAATGAGAAACAATATCCCCAAATGTCAAGATTCTAAACAACGATTTTCTCTAACGCTACCCACCGCCACAAATATATATATATATATATATATGATATATATATCTAGATTTTTTTCTTAAAGAAAGTAAGACAAACTACACAACAAGTTTATGTTAAAAACTTAAGTTCTCTTTTGTTTTCTTCAGCTGAAGTAAATTATGGCTCAGATGCAGTTCCAGGCAAACAACATGAGCTGACCAGACTGTTATGAAAAAGATGGCTCAGGCATTATGACCGACTGCAAAACACAAACAGCGTTGTGCCGGTGGCTCGTGCCTCTTCACTAAAACTCCACTGATGCCCAATGTCCTGATGCTAATGTTGGTGGAAATAACTGGCTACTTGGACTCTAGCTAAGTGCTTGACATCGGAGTGTAACTGCTGGTGTCAGCTCGGTCATGGATTAAAATGCTATAGCTCTTGGTTACACATTTACAAGGTGAGAAATACCTTTTAAAAAACAAAATCGCAGAGGAGGTGCCACTGTGTCTTTCATACACCATCATACAGATCCAGTACTTCTTCCTCAAAACCTGCCTCATCCGCTAGCTAGCATCCAATGTAGGCACAGTCTCTTTGACATCAAAACGGCAATCACACAAGATCTAATTTTGCACCAAATTCCTGCCTATCATACTGTCTTGATAGCATGAGGCTAACCCCAGTCATGTTAATTAAAATACATACCTTCATAGTCATACTTTACACAAAACATATGGCAGGAGCAATTAGCATAAGGCTGTAAGTATTTATTTCCCTGCATCAATCTGTCACCTTGTCTAACGAAACTGTATAGCTCCACCCAGTATGTTAGACACATATCTCCTGCTTGATGGAAAGCAAACCTGGGTTGGTTAGTTTTGTTTTGATGTATTCTAGCCTTGGACCTCTTTCAGGAGAAAACAAACAGAAAGAATAAATCATTTTTAAACTGTGACCCTTTGAAGATTTAAGCAACTACTGCAGACTCACCCTGTAAGGTTAGCGTACTGTTGTTTACGTCAGACTACGTCGACAATGAACTGAAGTCAACTCTGCTCTTATTTCTTAGTCACACATGCTAACCATTGGAAATGCTACAGTTTCCATCTTCAAGTGTCTTAATTGTTGTTGCAGCACACTTGTTGGCGGCTGACTTTACATTCAGTCAAATACAGGGAGGGATCAGACACTGCCTCCATTGTCGTAGTTAGGTAGTTGAGAGAACTTTTCATGTGCACCCAAACTTGAGTATGGCACAGTGCTTACATTGTATTAGACTTAATACATGTCTTGATATATATAACACCATCAATAACAACAACAACAACTACAACACAGAGGTAAAATAAAGGTCAAAGTATAAAACCGTAACATGATAGAAGGTGAATAATGTATTGCTCAAGAAAGAGAATAGATGAATTGACTTGTTAGGTGTGCGTGTCCTTACATGTGCATGTATGCCAGTTTTTGTGTGCACTTTTAGGTGTTTGTGAGTGTGTATATGCATGTGCGTATATTTGGGAGATGATGGAATACTCTGCAAGATAAAAGGAAACACAGCAGCTAACGTTGTACAGATTGATGTCGAGCTCTACTTAAGTTTGGCACTCAGCTTTTCATTAAGCCAGTAGAATATCAGTCACAGTTGACTTACCCTGTTGTCAAGAATACAAACACAGAAAAGCACAGACACACAGAATAATCACATCAAGGAGAGGAGCCAAGAGGGGAGGACAGGAGAGGAGCTGACAAGAGATGAGGAGGAGATAGACACATGAATAAGGTAGGAAAAGGAAAAACTGAAAAACAGAAAAAAGGAAAAAATAAGTGTTAAGAGGAGAGGAAAGGGAGGGAAAGGATAGGGAGGAACAAAAGAGAAAAGAAAAAGAGAAGGTGTATGGATAACACAGAGACGACAAGGTGGTTATCACCCTCCTCTCCCTCTAGACAAGAAGGTATTGATCATACACAACAAAGGTGCCTTGGGCGGGCCTCACAGTTCTGCGGGGGTGTAAACAGCTTGTTAAGGAAAAAGAAAAGTAAGGGTAAGCGATTTGTTTAAGGGAAAAAAATAAGAACACTGTTCTGTGTTAAAGGCTTCTGAGAGCGGCAGGCATACAGTACTACAAAGTTCTGAGCCCTCAGTAAGCATTAAGAATCCTCTGAATACAAACTACTGCTCTGCTTCAACATCCAAAGCCCTTTACTGTCTATAGCAAAGGGATCTCCTTCGGTTGTACCACTTTAATGTCTGATTTGCTTTTAGTGTATTGGTTAAACCAGTTCAGAATACAAGTTGTTGTGGTTGTAGTCTTTCACATACTGAGAGGAAAGAGAGGAAACGACAGTAAGCACAAGACTGCTCCTGTTTTCCTTTGACCTACCCCATTGGGTTTGTTTGGCTTTCTGGTTTGTTTGTTTGTGCAGAACTTTTGGAAAGGGCTCAGTGCGTGTACTGTACTGACTTGGCTGCGCAGCCATGTTTGCTGCTGGGCAGATTCAATTCCAGATCACCTGCTAAGTGTCAGCTTTGCAGGGCTCTCTTATGACTTTTGATACCTTGTTGAACTTCAGACCTCGCTCTCCACACTGGAGAAATGGGCTGAGCCCCTTCGCGAGCAAAGGCTCTTGGCTTTGAGGGGTAAGTGAGGAGACTGAGGAAACCTCTGGGGCTGGGGTACAGAGCGCAATCTCTGGTACTGCAGTTTGGCACTTGCCGAAGCCATGGAGGAGGACTGGGGTGCGCCTGGCGTGGATGAGACCACAGAGGGAGAGGATACGGAAGAGGACGAGGTAGGGGGAGGAACGTGGATAGGGTGAGATGAGGACGGAGGAGCTGGCAGGGCAGGGAGCGGGGGTGGTAAGTTAGGTATGAGGTTTTGGGGTGGGGATGGTTGCCTTCCTCGCTCTCGATCCCTATCTGTTCTCTGTGTCCGCTGCTGAATACTGAGGTTTGACTGACTGCCAGTTTTAGATGGATTCTGTGAGCGGTCAGGTTTGGAGGAGGAGGAGGAGTCATGTTTGGGCTTCAGGGGACCACCAAAACTCTGGCAGTGGTGGTACAGCTCTTCCTGGCTTCGCGAGGTTACGCGGGCCCATTTGGAGGAATGGGAGTGCGGATGGTGTCGGGGGGAATGACAGGAGGAACAAGCTGCGTGCCCCCTCCCCTTGTCCTTTGTCTTGCGTTTACTCTTCTTCTCATCCTGTATGTGGAGTTTGTCCACTGACCAGTATCGCCGAGGAGGTGGTGGCGTGAGAGGAGGCGGGGGCCAGTGTGATCCTGATCCCCACCCTCTCTCTCCTCCGTCTGCTCTTCCTCCACCACCACCTCCACTAGACCCCCACCCACTCTCTGCTGTCCCCCACCTCTCTCCTCGCTCCAGGAACAGGTCATCTCTGCTGTTGATGCTGCCGGCTTTATCCCTAGAGGGGTAGGTGCTGAAAAACCAACCTCCCCCTCCAATCCCTCCTACTGCCCTGCCTTCATGATCCTCCCAGTACCTCTCGAACTTTCCAAACTCTCCAGAGGAACCATCATCATCGGAATATATCCCAACTACTTTATCACGTTCGCGCTCTTCATCTGACATTGTCCTTCCTCCTCCACGTCGCTTCCCCCGCTCTACTTTCCTCCTCTCCTGCTCAGAATCTTCTTCCTCGTCCTCTACTTCGGACTCCCACTCATGAAAGGACAACCCCTCCTTGGAGTGCATCTCACCTCTTCCGTTCCGTCCCAGCAATGGCCTTCTCTCTCCTTCCTTTCCTACAGCATCCCTGTCGGAACTTTTACTTTTCCTCCTCTTAGAAGAGACAGGCAACAAGGGCAGGAAGGCAGATGGAATGGTGTCAGAGGATGGGTTGCCCCCTCCCCAAAACTTGACCGATGTCGTAGGTTTACTGCTGGAGCCGTGATAGTGCTTGCTGTTCCTTCGCCTGTGGTGTTTTTCCTTTCCTCTGCTGTCTTCTCCATCATCCCTCTCTTTCTCCTCTCTTTCCTTTCTCTCATCTTCGCCTGGGATGCTCCATCCATAGCTTCTGATGGAGCTTTCACTCTTTTTCCGAAAGGACTCTCGCCTCAGGGGTGGGTATGATGGGTAGTCTGGTGTCCCTGATTTGAGTTCTTCTCTTTTTTCAGGATCTCCTCCTTCCTGCTCTGACCTCTTCCGCTCTCTCTTTCTCATCTTGTCCTCTTTCTTCCTCTTTCTTCTTTGTTTTGCGTCGCTTTCGCTCCCTCTCTCCTCTTCCTCCCTCTTCTTCTTCTTTCGGCCCTTCTTCCTCCTCTTCCTTTCATGCTCCCTCTCTTTGTGGTGTCTCTTCTCCTCTCTACCCACTCCTCCATCTCCTCGGCTTGTTGTCCCTCCCCTCCCTCGCTCCCTGTCTCCCCACGATGCCCACCACTCTTGTAATTGGGCCAGCTGTCTGCCTGTCCTCTCTCTGCCATAATCCCTCTGAGGACGTGGTTTCCGTGGAGGGATTGGTGGAGGTGGAGGGCTGCACGGCAGTGAGCGCGATGACATGCGACGTGAACGAATCTTCCTCCGTGACCCCAGGAGGAGGCTGGACTCTTCTGTGAGTAGATCGGAGTCATAATCGTCATCCACCATAAAATCTCGATCGCCTGCTCGATACCGGAAACTCAGTGAGGAGTTGTAGGAGCTGTCACTAGAGCAAGAAGAAGAGGAATTTGACCGGGAGAGCGAGACTGAGGATGAAGAAGAGGATGAGGATGATGTGGAGGAAGAGGAGGAGGACGAGGCACTGGAGCAGGTGGAGTAGAAACGGCATGGGGAGGAAGGAGTGGTGGGAGTGTGTGTAGGGGAGGAAAGGGGCACAGGCAGAGGAGGAGGTGGAGGAGGACGTCGCCCTCTTCTTCCAACTCCATCACTTGCTCCATACCTCCCGCCTCCTCGCCTCCCCAGAGGGAGTATATTCTCATACAGAGGACCTCCTGAGCCTTTTCTCCTTGCCTGAGCTAGGCTTCCTCGTCGCCAGAAGGGAGGCCTTCGTGGAGAAGATGGGATTGGTGGAGGAGGTTTGGAGATTAAGTGCCCTGGGCCTTGTTGGGGGCCTTTGGGAGGCAGCCGTGGCATCCCTGAGGCTTTGAGGCCTCGAGGATTAGCTTTGGGAGTCTGCTGGGAGCCCCCTGCCTGTTGGTCTGAGTTAGTTCCTAGCCCCTCTGGATCTATAGGACCATAGTAGCGCTTATATTCATCTAGCCCTGTGTCACCTCCTCCCCCTGCTCCACCTGCGACCCACCCGCAGTGCCCCAATGCCGCCCAAGGTTCTGCTGATACCGTTGCTGGGGCCCGAAACCAGTGATCCTCCTGCTATCCCTCCAATGCCCACTCTCCACTACCGCCTGCACCCGCGACTTTCTGGCTTTGGCCTGTTCCAGCGATCCACTACAGCAAGTCTGCGGTCATGGCGAGGCAAGAAGGTGGAGCAAGGCATGGGGCCTCCAGTAAGGGGGCTATTTGAGGGACCTAGAGCCATTGCTGAGTGTCCCAGTTGCCGTGATCCGGTAGCATGTGGTGGCATAAGTCCGTCCCTGTTGCTGCTGTTGGTGGTGTTTGCCGTTGTTGCTGCTGCAATTCATGGCAATGGCGTCGTGTTGTTTACTGTGGCTGTAACGAGGTGTTGCTGGGGTGCTGTAGGCATGGTGGTGGTCACGGTGTGATACTGGGGCAAAGAGCTTTTGCTGCCTCCTGGTGCTGTCTTCATCTTCAAACTGCAGCAACTGTACACTCTGGGTGGAGATAAAGAGAGATTGTAATTAGACGAGCAGGCTGCTGGCATGATAAGGAGAAACTGTGTGTGTATGTGTCAGAGAGACAGAGAGACATGGAAAGAGAGAGTCTGACGTCACCAATTTGAAAAAGAAACCCACAGATGAGCTGTGACATGATACCTACACAAACCATATGAAAGCTGTTCAACAAAACCGGTTACTAGAGCTACAAAACATCAAATTGTTCCTTTCTTTACCAGTTGTACAAGATTTTCTGAGCAGTGGGAATGATTTAAATGATTTTTCACAGATTTTATGTTCCAAAACATCCAAATGTTATAATCCCTTCAATTGTACACAGATAACTCTTCTTTGTGTAAAACTGACAGGTCAAAAAAAGAAAAATGAGAGAGCACCCGTGAGTCCCTCCAATGAAGTAAAAATATATATAATATAAATAAATGTTTACGGCTCCTTATTTTAAGATTAGGGTTTTAATATTTTACTATGCATAAGAGTAATCCAACACCACAAATATCACTGGTTCACTGCTGTATTTTAGCTGTAAAATCACAGATAAAGGGAGTTTTGTGTCTAATTGAAAATGTGACTAATACCCTGGAAGAAAGTCTGTTAAACATTTACTATAAATACCTTGCTGTCTAGGCCACACAACTTATGTATCTTTATTCATCCTCTATCCACTTCTATTTTCTTTTTATCTTTATTCGGTGTGCATTGCATAACCACTGTGTAACTTCTTGTCGGCTCAATGCATCACAAAAACAGACTCATTTTGAAAAAAGAAAAATAATTTATCTTTATTCTCTCCTCAGCATGCTGGGAAATCGCCTAGGTGGTTTCACCTAAGTCTTCAAATACCGTGACCTCTATAAACGTGAGACAAATAGGAGTGCTGACCATTAAATATTAATGAGAGTTTTTGAGAACTTTGACTGAGCTTACCAAGCTACTTCAAGTGTCAAGCCACACTATCAAACCAAACAGCTTTCAGCAAACAAAAGCATCACTCAGCTAGAATAGGACTGGGTTTTCTCCAAAACCACTGTGAAAACAATGTAGAGGGAGTGGTATGCGCAGGGAGTACAGCTTCTAGCAGCAAAACCTATTTTGCCATTGTGCAAATAAAACAAATGGAGACAGATGCTGAATTTAAGAGGATCACCTTTCCTCTCACTTGCCAGCTTACTTCTAGCTCAAACAAAAATAAGCTTCATGTGTCCTCAGCCTGCCTCTCCCTCCCTACTGCACAAAACTAAGATTAAAATGTTTATTTCCCTTGGATTTTAACTAGCAGAATTTTCACCCACTGCCACAGGGTTAGAGACTTAGTGGCAAGAAAAAACAGACTTAATTTCTGTTCCTAAAACTCTAAATGGATCGCTCTTTTCTGGTGTCACTGAAGAGAAACGCTGCCCTAAAAATCCTCCTCCTTCTTCCTTAAAGCAGTGAGTTGCCAAAGCAGTAAAATATTCAACATTTTAATAGACATCAATTTGTTTGATGGAATTCCTAAAATTGAGAGCGTTTGTATCAATAAACATCAAGAAGTTCACAAGAATCTGAACACAACAAACCTGATCTTAAAACTGTTTGTTTGTAATTTACTGGTTACTAAACCAGCAGATTTTTAAAAGAAATCAAGATCAGAGTTAAAATGCTTGTTCTTTGTATCAAAGAAAAAACGTTTAATATGGACATCAGCCCAAACCTTGTGATGCTGTTTATCTGATGTGAAGATCCATCTCTCATTCCATAAAATTATACATTTGGCGGTAATTTCCCTGCTGTTGGTCTTCTGACTAGACAAATGAGGACAGAGACTTTCATTTTCACGTGTCTTGGTGTTGCTATTTGTTGCCACTTTGAGTTTGAAATAAGATTGTTCTCACTCGGTTTTAATGAACTGCTCCAAACATACTTGGCGTAGAACACCCTTTAATCACCGGTCTGCTTTTTTCCATCTTGGTAGCAACATTCAACAAAGCTTGATATGAATAAAACATTAAATGCAAGAGTCAGAAAATACATGTAAATTAATATTTCCTTCTGACATCTTTTAAATTTTGAACCTCAAGCAGAATCAATTATAAAACCATGTTAGATGAGCAACTCATCTCACTGTGCCTTGGGGTGCTCTTCTCCTCACCTCTGTATATTTACACCTTACTGTAGACAGATGGGACTCAATTAGTAGTACTGAGCAGGGCCATGTAAATCACAAAGACCTATTATTCCTCATATGTGGAGATGTGATTCATAATATCCATCGACATCTGTCACATCTTTAATGACAAAATGTGTGGGGCCTCCTGTAAATCTCTGTTCGCCACCGGGACAGCCAGATCTGATGGAGACTGGGCCAACAGCTCCTTCCGCACATGAATCAGCAGTCCCAGTGGCAGAAGTGTTACTCACAGTCCCCAGAGCATGGGCCACCACACTGTGAAATTGAAACTTCGGGGAGTCATCATCAAGTTAAAGTGAGCTACAGAGGCCAGCTGCAGAGGCTTTAAAGCAAGCACAGCATATAGCTTGAGAGATGGAAGCTAACTGGTCTTGGGAGTGCCCTTGCATGGAATTGATGTTTTTATTCAGAATGAGGAATTAAGCAGATAAGAGGGAGTTTGCCCTACAAGAAAAATATGCTGGCACGGGCTCTGAATGTACCGTATGAAGAGAGGTGAAATTGTACTCAAGGACTCATGGGAAGCCCAATAGGAACATCTGCAACGGATATCAGAGACCACAGGGGGAACACAATGGATTTTCACCCACATGGTCTATATACTTCACTGTAGAAAATCAATAAAACAATACAGTGTATTCAGTAAATAGCACTTCAGTCTGATATCATGCATGCACAAGACTCAGAGGTCTGCAGACCGTCTTGGCCCGTATACATGCACTGCAAGTTCAGGTAGGGTTCACTACTGAATGAAAGAGAAACTATTAAATATGAGATATATATTTCTTTGTGGTTTCTATTTAAAAATGTGCTCTTTTTTCATTAAAGTCTAGCACTTGTTCTGTGGGTTTTATAGTTGGCTAACCAGTGCTTTGTGTTACATATACCAAGTTTTACTGATTTGGTTTGTGCTGGAAACATCTTGTTAGTTGTCCCAGGTCAGACTCAGTCTGTCGGATTGGGCTCTTTCCAACATAGTAGAACTAATATTCCTCCAGTGAGGACTGCAGAATATTCCTTCTTTCTGTATTGACTGGATAGCATTGATTATCTTGATTTATGCACTGTGTAAAAGTGTCTGTGCCTCATATTCATATGTGTGGTTAATTAGAAATTCCAGTTGGTACAGTGCTGTGTATAGAACATGGACTTTAAGTTATATACACACCATATTAGGTGTATAACCATCATTTAAACTCTCCTTCCCCTATGTTAGATTAACTTATTTCGTGTAAATCCTCATCTGTGTACAAATTTCATTGTGTTTTACCATGATTATTTATTAATTTATTAAACTATGTTTGGCTAATGAACTATTAAAAATATTTAGAAACATCAGAATGTGTACAAGGTCTTAAACATGAGGTACAGCATGTATTATTTGAATGTTGGATTTTATGTGTGACAAAGAAAGCAAAGACAAGAAATTATATCTGTGTTTTGTGGTTAAAGGTCCCACTTAGTTAGACTAGGTAGTCTCCTCACATGGTGGAAGCATAACAGTCGGAAGTAAGAGCTCTAATGATATTTCCCCTTTTTACTGCAATTAGAGGACTTCTTCCGCTGTATAACAGTCATTTGCTTTGTCAGGTGATAGTAATAAATCACAATCTATTGTTGTCACTCCAACATAGTGGCATTCTTACAACCGTGGCACTTACACACAACCATTTTATCACAGTGTCTTCTGACAAACAAGAATATCTCCCCAGTGCTCTAAGGAGGCCCTCACTTCAACAGTCTGTCCTCCCCTCCACCTCGCCCTCTGTCCTCCCTCCTTCTCTGTCCATAGTTTTCCTTCCTCACCTCCTGCCTCCTCCACCAACACCTGCTATACTCCACCGCCTCTGCCTCCCAAACCCACAGCTGTCTCCTTAGTTGGCTTTTTTTTCTCTTTATCCCAGAGTTTCCCTCCCTTGCCTTCCCTTTTCACTACCTTCCATCCCAGTCACACAATCATCTATTTCAACCTCCTCCTCTTACCTTGCTCTTTCAGTCATCTCATCCTCTCTCATTACTTTCTCCTCTTTTTCAGTTACCCCTCCCTCCTTTCCACCTCAACCCCATGTGTCTTCTAGGACCCATACTAAATATTCCCAGGACCCTGAGCTGAACTTACAGAAACCGTATTGGCTCTAAAAGAAAATAGCTAAGGACAGTTGTTAGATCACTGTCTCTGGACCCTTGGCTCCCCTTGGCGAGTTGCCAAAGATAACACCATTGATGTTCCTCTTTGGCTTCTTCTTTACTCCTTGTCCCTGCTGTGGTGCCAGAAACAAGTGCAATATTGGAGGGCTCTACTTTGTGCAATCCATATCCTGATTGTGTTCAAAACCAAGGTTCATTAACCTTCCTTCATCTATATCTCTATTTTCTGAATGAAGTGGACTCCTCATGGTTGCAATCAGTAAGAGATCTCATAAGTCAGTTCATTCCCCATGCAGCGATCAGGAGATCATAAAATTCTACAATCTTTCAATCCATCATAACATCTGCTGCCGCATGAATCAATACCACAACCTGGCAACTGTATTCAGGCTTATTTCACTGATTAGTTCTTCCAGGTTGAGAGAGTACAAACCAGCTGTAGTGTTTTGGTTTGAATGAAAATGTAAAACTATCCTGCCTCAGATTTTACTTTCCTTTGGTTGGAACCGTTTTTTATATCTGGTGGAAATAGATAATATTTGTAATTTTTGTTTCTTACCTTTTCATCAATCGAGGGACAAATGCACCTAATATAAAGAAATGTGCCGTTATTTAACAGTATTATTAGACTACTATGGCTTTTGTTGTTGTTAATGTGGCTGACCACTACTAGGGCGAGCCTACTATTAAATAAAGAAATGATTTGATGATTGAATTCTTTTTTTGCGAGCTGTTTGTTGATGTGTATGTGGGGGTCTTTGCTGCCCTCTCTCACCCTGCTGAGAGCCAGAAGGAAGTCCATCCCCCCAGATCGCTTCACACAGTGCCGTAGTTTCCAGTACACCAGATGCTCCCAGGCAAACACCAGGAGGCTGAGACCCATGGCCACCAGCAGCATGTAGAAGACCCCCGCCATGTTGTCGATGTCCAGTTTACTGCTCATCACCTGGAGGGGGGAGAACAGAGAGATGGGTGAGGACGGGAAGGAAGGAAAGGAATGGGAAACGTTATAGGAGGAGAGAAAAGTAAAAAGCAGAAGAGGTAAAATGAAACAGAACCAAAGGGAGGGGCAAAGATATGAGGTATTTTAAATGAGGACCAATTTGGTCTCCCAGACAGCAGATAAAAGTTAATTACATTAGCAGTGTACAATGGAGAATCCCTTGCTGTCACTGGATGTCAGAGCACCCATCTGTGATATTTTAGAGCTGTTGCACTCAGAACACTGATGTAAAGACCAAAACATGTCAGTCACCACAAATATCTGATTCACATCAAACAAAGAGGTTTTCAAGCTATTTAATTTATTCAGTTTCAACAGTCACAGCCTCATCTGCAGCCAGCCCTCAATTATTATTCTTGAATCAATAATTAATGTTATATCAATGTTTTGGTTCCTGTGGGGTATTTGCACCTGATATGATAATAGTGATGTTTGTTGGTAAGAACAATATAATTTGAACTTGATCACGCCAAGTAAATAACCGAGTACATGCATCCCTGAAATCGTGAGTCTTAAATTCAAATTGGAACCAATATCGGAAACAACCACAAGTGCAACATGACATCCGATAGAGTTTTACTGTGTTTTGAAATCTGGAACAAAACAAGTTAGAAAGAGACGGGAAGTTGGAGTGTGTGTGCATTTGTAATTAAACAGAACAAAATAAATCTCAACCTGGCATGATGACAGGTTACCAAACTAATACAACAAAAACAAAAAAACAAAATATTTTGATTTGATTGGTTTGCAGCCCTAGTGCAAAGAACCAGAAACTCTGGATTTAGGATTCCTTAACCACTTAACAAACAGTTTTCCACTTTTGTTTTCTATCAAGAAAATCTGCCTTTTCCACATTGTATAACAGTATCACATTTATCGAGGTCTGTGGGTGATAAATAAGTTGCCCTGGGTAAATTTATTTTATCTTTAATAAAATAATACACAACTACAGAGACTAGACCCGAAAAGTGGCTTCCACAATAATTTCTGACATACTACTTAACCACTGTGGTGGTCCTGTTTTTTCAGATGGGGGGCAATACAAAAATGAGGATAAATGATGATAACATGAGTTTGTCTGGTGATTGGTTTTTGGCCCTATATCAAGTGGGAATACGTTTAGAAATCTCACATGCTACTGAGGAAGTGCCTGTATCTAGTTCAGACTCCTTTTCAGCAAAGCAAAACATATGCAGATTTTTAAAAAGATGGCAAACCCAATGGAAAAGGGTGGACTGACCCCTTCCCCATCGCCAGAAGACAAGTTTCCCCTGTCTTTTTCCTGTATCACATTAAATGTTTCGCACACCGGAAAACAGGTTAGTAAACAGAGAAGGCAGTTATGGCAGTTACTTTTTTCATATCTTTTACACTTGTGTCTCTTCAAACTCAATTTTGTTCCCATAGATTGCAAAAACAATAATATTCTATATTTATGTTCCCAACGCCCAGAACTTCACCAGGTATCACAGCATTGCTCTGCTGAGGGGGGCAAAATGTGTATTCACCCTGGTGTCAAGGTTTCCATCACTGCCACCAATGTGAGAGGGGCTTCACTGACTTGTTGACCAGAATTAAGGTCAGACAATGTTTACTTTATTCCAAAATAGTGCAGAGGATGAACGTGTTCCAGGTTGATGGAGAAAACGTTTAAGATATCATACCCCATCTTATCATTGTGGCAGATACCGGACAGCCAGGAGACATTCCAACATGTCAATCTCATCTGTAAGAGAAAAAGCAAGAGGAGAACAAGAAGGTTAAAGAGGAGACGTTGAGAGAGAAGGGATGAGAAAACGATAAAGAAAGATGAGGGATGTGGGAAGGAAGAGACAATCAGCGGAGAACTTGAAAGAAACAGAGCTAGGGGACGCTCGCCCCTTTGTTATGAGAGTGAAGGTTTGATCCCCTGAGGGAGAAGAAAGAAACAAGAGAAGGAAAGCTGAGGAGGGGAAAGAAGAAGGAGAAAGGAGGAACGATTCAATTGTGTTATAGCAAAAAAGAGGGACAGATGATGAAATGCAGCATGGGGAGAGAAATGAGAGGAGAGAGTGAATTGTGTTTGTATGATGTCTTAAAAGAGCAGAAAAGGATTGATAGTAGTGAGCAAACCAAGAAAAGATAACACATGGTTGCATAAAGATGGAATACATGAGAATTTTTGTGCCTACAGTGTCCAGAATATTATAATAACATGAAAAGATATCAGTTACAATTAAAAGTCCAGAAAGTCCAGAAATGTGCATCTGAGTTACTATACCTGTACTGTAAGTACAAATTACAAGTAATAGAAATATAACATGAATGGAAAATGAAAATTAGAAAACCAGGAGGGAAACAAAATAGTGGGGAAAAAATTAAAGATACAGTGAAAGTTATGAAATTGAAAAGAGAAACTGGGAATGACAGAGGAGCCCTTGAAGCAGGTTGTGAAATGGCCTGTGTCTGAGTCGGGCACACCAAGGGCAGAGAGACGCTGACAGCGCAGGGAGATGAAAGAGAATGCACACAAACATTACACTTCCTGCTCAAACCGCCACAAACGAGCACACACATGTAATACACACTGAGCCCGTGTAATGGGACTCTCAGCACCGGGCCATTAATGCATTAATCAAAAAGAATGAAGCAGTGGGAAGGAAAGGGATGAAATGTACAGAGAAGGTTGATGTAGACAGATGTGCACCGACCCAAGGTAGAGGACTTTAAACTGCGCACACACACTGACGTAGACACACACACTGACTGTAACAGACCTGAAGATGTCACCACAAGGAAATTCCACCCCAACTCTCACATAGTTAATATTAATTTAATTCTGTTAATTAACGCTGTCTGGAAACCCTCCATAAGGCCCCACCACACAGATTAATAGACCATGTTGGCTGAAATGTCAAATCTGCTCAAACAAAACACAAATCTTCAATCTAACATGTGTATCACTGTTTGCCACATTTCACTTCCCCAACAGTCATGTGGAAATTCAAACGTCTGACAGCTGAATTAAACTGGGCTCAACTCCACTGACCCTGCTCGTCTTCACCTCGCCTCCCTGCACAGATCCTGGACAATAGACGCTAATACGCATGTTCATTCTGTGCACGGCTCAATTCTACAATCTAATTCATCGAAGTTTCAATGAGTGCTCGGCTGATTTCTCTCCCTGTCCGGGCTCTCTGCCCCTCTCCCTATCTCCCTGTAACACGTTAATCATGGCAGTCAGCAGCGCACAAGTTGCTCTTTTGGGGAGAAATCTCCCCCACAAAGAGCTTGACAGGACAGGCAGAATTTCAGCTGTATCCTCTCCTCACCTGCTCTGAGGAGGAAAATACCACACAGTCAGAGGGGACTCGCCTGCACAAATGAGTTGAGTTAGACGTGTAAACAGAGGAGGAAAAGCCAGAGCTTAAAATAGAATTATGTTTCATCCTTGTTGATTTTGACAGTCAGTCATGATTTGGGAACAATTCAATCTACTTTCCTTCAATTTATTCTTACCTAGTGAATGTGCCTGTCTCTTAATGGCCTTACATTGGGTCAGTGAGATCTCAGGCCTTCCCATTTTCAATCCTCTTAGCTACTATAAATAATGTCTCCTTTATCCAATCTACAGCAGAAAATGCATTAAGGGAGAGGGAAAATATGCCTTGGAGCAGTTTTATAAATATGCTCATTCACCTGGAATTCCCTCCACAAGGAGGTCTAACCAGATGCCAGATGAACCTCCACTGGCCATTTTCAGCACAAAGACGCCATACAGACAGAAGAATAAGTCAAGTGTCGATCTGAGAAGAATCGTCGTTTCTGTTCACACTAGAACACCAAACAATCATTTGTTCAGATGCTTAAATGACCTGTTTAGTCTCATGATAATGAGATAACAGCAATCTTCACCATCACTGCTAATGCTAGACCAACTAGTCTGTTGAGCTGAAACCAATTTCGCACTTGAATCAGCAACTAACTCCAACCTGAAGAGGGCCATCTACTGTTTTTTTTTTTTTTTTTTTGCAGAGAACAACAGATTTGGAAGTGCTGGGCCTCATCAGAAATATTACATTTGTGTGACACCTAGACAGAAAGCCACCCCAGTGTGTGCACTGGGGGTCACAGCCTGATTTAGTGGAGAAGAATCACATCATCAGCAAATGACGCAGATCCCAAATTCATGGCAAAATATTTTACAAACAAAGCTTCAGTTAAAGTAAGATGTCATCTTGTTTTCAGTAGGTCTTGCTTAAGCTTTTAACTTCCTACCCTACTGCACAAGCTTTTTGTGTACTTTGAATTCTAATAAAAGTGGTAGAAGTGTATTTGTATAGGGGTGTGCCTTGTGTAAATATATCTTTGTAACAATTGCATTTAAAAAATAGCAAACAAACAAATAAGAAAATCTTCAGTCTTTCATTAACGTAATACTAATTCCATCGTATTTTTAGCCAAGTAAGACACAGTATCTACAAATGAAAGTGATGATTTGGTGTTTTTTCTTGTATATGGAAATTGAAGGCAGTAAGTTGTCTGATTCTTGTTTCATATTTAAAAGTTGTTTATTTTCATATTTCATTAACTTAACTTTAATAACTTTACCAATCTTATTTAGATTGATTCCATTTTTATTCTCAGTGACACTGCAGAAACATTCAGTATATAAATAACTGTGGGATTAAGCAAAACTGAACTTTCCTGGGAGAGAAATATTGAAAGGAGAAAACATAGAAAATAATTTATATAGTTTTTCTGTGAGGACAGAAGTAAATTATATGAGCTGTGCTTATTCCCGTTGTGTCATTGCACAGCTCCTCCATCTCTGAAAGAAATTGTTTTTGTCAAAACTGAAAGTGTTTTTAACACGACGTAAAAGCACAATAACGGACGACCAGCCTGAGAGACAGACAGTGTTTCCAGGTGGGAGATGAGAGGTGTCTCATGTGAGGAGAAATGTGTCTAATTGGATTCTCAAGAAGATGGATCCTTGAAAATATCAATCTTTTCAAAGGTACTTCTGCAAGGCATTTGAGTTATGCAGGTTATCAAACCCTGACAAGCCAGTGCCAGAACATTTGTCCAACTGCCAGAGCGATTTCAACTTTTACAACTATCCCATCTTTATTCTACCTTCTCTCTCAAATAAAATTACATAGTGAGGAGACTGAAGCTGACCCGATGACCATTTACAAGCTTAGCAGAGACACAGGCTTTTAAAGTTCTTAGTCATGAAGCAATGGAAAAATATTTTCAGATTCTGTGTAGCAAAATTCTAATCCAAAGAAAAAGTATCAGTGTTAAGAACTTTAAGGAAACATTTGTTATTTTTAGTGTTTGTTTATTTATTCTTTATTTGTTTTTAGATGTTGATCCTAAATGATCTGCAGCTTTGTTTTGGATCAAGGAAATAAAACTAAACATAAAAACTAAATTGCAGGTTCAGAGAAACATCTGTGGCTCTATTCTCAGTCTATAAAATTAAAATCAACATCCCGGTCCTGAAGACTCAAATATCTGAAGAAAAAGAATGTGAAGAAAAAGAAATCAATTCTCCCCAAAGGTATACTACTATACTGTTACAAAAGGTTCCACCCTTCGCGCCAAAAGCTGTTCTTTACATCTACATTTTCTTTTATCATCTTTTTTGCAAGCGAGGGTGGCTTTTATTGGCTTGCTCAGTCAGCATGAATCAGTGTGAGTGATTTAAAGAAGTAGTGGAGCGGAAACGTAATCTTGACACATGGTGTTGTGGGATCTGAGTCTAGGTGCAACGCCAGCAGTTGTAACAGAAAATATTACTGCATCTCGGTCCTTTGCAGCATCACTTGAAGACACTTATTTCTTGAAGTCTGTTGAGCCAAGGACTGTGACACACAGCTGCCTCAACTTCATAAAAAGCTTCCTTTATTAAAAGTACACTGTGCATCTGTTTCTCCAATGGTTCTCTTATGTTTTAGCAAACGGGTTACAGCGCCCATAAAGAGAGAGAGTCTAACAGGGTAGTCACTGCTATTCAGTAGTTAAGTCGCAATCAAAACTGAAAACTATGGTTTACCGCAGAATAACAAAATTCTTAAATAAAAAGCTGAATAATTGCTGAGCAAATGAGTCCAAAAAACTAGGAATGAAGTTGTGTTCTATTATAAGCCCATTTTAAATAAAGGCTTTCTGTACAGTTTTGTCTTCAGCTGGGGTTTCTCGGGTCAGGGTGAAAGATACTTGAGAATCTACAATATGTCCCAATTCTTTAAAAAATGGTTAGTTGTATTAATCCGCATCAACAGTTTCCTTTTTGTTGTTGGTGTCAGATACAGATGTCTCATTTAAAGTGAAAAACTTGTTAATTTCACATTCTCAAAAGGAACATTTTCAGTATCCCGTGCCGGCCAGCCTCCAGAGTTTTCTGTTCTGGGAGCAGCTGTCACCGCCGGCACTGAGGCGCTTTCGAGTTTAAGCATCAGAATAGGCTAAATTGCTCCCTGAGAAGCTAATTTGGTGACTGTTCAGCCTATAAAGCAAAAAGGAACCACAAATGCTCGAACAAAGAGATCGTGACACGAGGAATACTTACAGGACCTGTTGCAGGTCACAGTACATGCGAGTGGGTGCTGGATCATGTGATGTCTTGAGGCTGGTCAGCAGAGTTGCTGGGGATGCATGTTGAGTTTCTTTGATGATCAATATAGAGAGCGCATCAGGCATGGCTTTTTTCCTAAAAAAATCTACTGAAGACATAAAACACTTCTTGTTGAAGCTTCATGACAGATTCTCTGTTATCTCCATAGTTCGTGATGAACCAAATTTTGTTTTAAATATAAAGCAACGCACCAAGATAAGACTTAACAAATGATTTCATAAAATACATTAATTTCTGTCTTTGCTGCTTAATTTTTTTTTCACCAGAGACTTGTAATTTCAAACACTGTTGGAGAAGAGAAACATGATAGATATTTTTGAGTCATCTAGTATTTATATCTTATTTGATGGTCAGCTGTAACTATGCTCTGTTCGTGGTCCACAGTTTCACTTGCAGATCCACAATGTGGTATGTAGATCTAATTCCTCATGCTTTTGATAGGAACTGTTGAAATGAACTTAAAGGACTTTTTTTTTTTCCTGTAACTATTTCTTTTATTGCTTTTCTGGCCTCCTCTTTAGAGACACTTACAGAGAGACCATGATTGACACAAACAGGCATAAACAGACTGGTTAACAAAGCCAGCCAGTTCATTATGTTATTTATGCCACCAGAAGGAGCAGTGTGCACCTCCACCTCCATCTTCCCTCACATCTGTCTCTGTCATACCTCCTGCTCTTTTTATCTTTCTCCTCTTTTTAAAAGGCTGAAACTGGCTTTCTTGCTCTGTTACACACCTATCCCTTTCTGATGTCATACAGAGTTATGTATGTATTTGGTTTTGAAATGTTATGACCATTTAGGCAAAATATTTGAACTAGAATCCAGAAGGAAGTCTGGGGTTGAATGTATTTTGGATTGATTGATAGAAACTTGTTTTCATCATCAGCAACAAAAGTACCAGGCGAGTTTAAAAATCCATCAAACTCAGTACTGAAGTTGCTCAGTTTGGGCCAATCACAACCATTTATCTAGAATGGGGGCAGGTGTGATGCCATGACTGAGAGTATGGTTGCTGAAGTATTTTGTTAACAACCAACATGGTTGCTGCTGGGAGAGGCATAGTTTCTAAAAAGAAGAACAAACAACTGCACTTAAAATGTTCAAGTGAGTTACATTTTTCTGTCGCCTATGCTACACCACACGCTTTTCATTTCTCTGATTGCTATAGGCTCATCCAATTGAGTCCAGAGGTACCATGAAACTAGAAACCATCGATAACGCTTCCCCTTCGAACTGAAAACTAACCAAGAGGTTTCAGACCCATTCGCGAAATGTAAACTGAGCTGACGTATGCCAAAGGGATCCTGAAAACTTGTAAAACCTACTTTTACAAAACTAAACTGATCCAGACAGAACCTTTATATAATTTATATCATATAGGTGTTGCCACAACAGAAAACTATACCACATATCCATGGTGAGATATGTTAGGAAGATGCAAGACATGGAAATGTAAACAGATGACTTATGTCTGCTGTAAAATAACATTTAGTCCACTGGAGAAAACAATAACTCAAATGATATATTTGTGCAAACAAACAACTTAACAGTGAAAAGTGAAATGGAGAAATGAACAGAGGCCTAATAAATATCATACAGTCAGCATGGAACAACAATAGGTTCAGAGAATAATCAAGACAAGAGACATGTGGTGAAACACAAACCAACAAACTAAACAAACAAACAAACAAAACACTGAGGAGCATTTAAACACATCTGATAGCTTTAGAAAAGAAGTAAAATATTCTGCTCAAACTGACACAAGTAACATCTCTCAAATATACTGCACTGGTACAAAAAATGCAAAACATGCATTACAATCTAATAATGAAATATATTCAGAGGGAATAGGTTGTGTATGTTCGTGTGTGTGTGTGATCAAGACAGAGACAGAGAATGTGTGATGTGCCACTGAGTGTGTGAACAAAGAGAAACAGAAAAATGTGTGTTATCTGACAGGTTTAACAGAGATCACACCTCCCTTCCTCTTCCTTTATACTGTTCCTCCCTTTAACCTTCTGTACTGATCTTTCTCTCTCTCTCCTCGTCAAACCTCTCTCCTCCTTCATTTCTCTGCTGACCCTCTCCCATCACACCTTTCACTCATCCTTACTCCTCAATGATGTCTTCTTCTCCTTGGGCCTTTTACTCACCCTCCTTTCTTTTCTCATCCTCAACTCCTGCCTGACTTTGAACTTTGAACCCACCACCTGTATCAAAACCACCCACTAATAAAACCCAATGTAAACTTCCAGGCCACAGGACATCTAATTTAGACGATTTACAAGGAAGTTCATCAGTCAAAATCTTAATAACTGTTTTCTGTAAGCTTCCATCTGTCCTGAATACCAGAGCAAATAGAAAGACCTTAAGGCTCTTCCTCTATCGGCATGTGCCGCACTTGAGCCAGCAGTCGTTTGACCAAGTGACTGAGATGAGTCCATCTTAACTTTTCCCATCCACAGCAAAATACAACCACTCGCTTCTCAAATGTGCCCACTAGGACAGTCTCTCTAAAAGGTTGGATGAGAAACAGATTTCATTTTCATTTTACATTTATATTCTCCAGTGTATGACATATTGGCTTTGCATATATCCTTCCTTCTCTCTTTGTTCAGCCGGCCTTAATAAGTTTTATGAAAGGAGTATAACATGCGACCACAGGAAATACAGTACAATATTTCCCAAAGAAGAAGAGGAAAAGGATCACAAACAGGAATTGGCTTGCAAAAAGAGCCAACAACTCCTCCTACTTGAACCAATAGAGGGTATTTTGCCAGTACCTTTCAAGATATGTGCCATTTGTCAGGTTTCACAAATTTGTTGATACTCGAACGTATCAATGCCTAATGCTCTTTTGAGGAAAATTCATGAGCTGCTTTCTTGTGCTGCTTTACTGTCTTTTTAACCCTGTAATCCCTCCCTTCGGTCTTTTACCTGTCTCCCAACCAGCTGCAGAGAGCCAGGTCCAGTGGGTCAGTTTCCAGCGGAGTTCTTGTGCAGGGCGATGCCGTAGCCTGTGGTAGTAAAACACCTTACCAGAGCCGATGGTCATCACCAGGAATAAAACAACATGTAAACAACCATACACACACACAAACAAATGATCCCTCGAGTCAGATTCAAAGAGACAGATGGTTATGAGGGAAATGGAAATTAGCTTCATTTCTTCTATACTATTTTGTCTACAGTCGTCGTGATGACAACAAAAAGCCAACAAACAAAATAGTTGGTTCAGCTCTAATATCGACATCCCTGAAAATCCCATAGCTAGAGTGTGGGATATTGTTTCAGTAGAGGAATTAATATAGATCCACATCAATTGTAATAATTACTGCAGCAGTGTCTGTTGTATGAGGCTGCTGGGAGCTCAGGCCTCCCACAGACCTTATTACAAATGATCACTGGGCAGGATTTTCATTCTCACTGTGGGAGCTGTATCAAATGCAAATTTATAACTAAATCAACACCAGTGCTGTCCAAAAATGACAATATTAACTAGCTACAAGCCATAAGGGACAAATATAAATGGATGTGTTTGATTTATTTATTGCAGATGTAGCTCTTGTAGAGGTTCTCATTTGGCATGCATATTGCACTTCTGTTGTTCTTCTTCCCACAAGAAAGTGTTGAGCACACTGAAGATCTAGTTTTGTAACAGTAGCTGCAGGGTAAGGGGACTTCAGCAATGGCTGCCACCAAGTATGAGTGTGTCACTGTGCAGAGCTGTGAAATGATGAAGAGCTGTTTCTTACCTTGCAGCCCTCGTCCTTCCTGGCCATATAGTTCAGCACTGCAGCGTCATAAATGAAGGCATCCAGTTTCCTGCAGGGGGAGGAAAGAAGGGCGGAAATTACAATAAAGAAATACAAATCACTGACCTGGAGGTAAATGACAACAGAGGAAGTGCAACTGGTCGACACAATGATGGAGATGATGGGTAAACCAGCTCTGCAGACACGGAAAGCAGAACGGTCTTCTCTCTCAACACTATTTGCCCTACACTAAAGTTCAACAATCACACAGAGAGATATCCATCATACAGAGGCAAAGATGTCAATTCTCCCTCTACAACAGCCTCAGTGTAGCAGAATACAAAGCAGCGACAGGGGAGTTGTGATGCAAGAAAGGAGTGGTGAATTCACTTGCTCAGTTGGAAAAATTCTCAGTCTTGTTGTTGTAATCTCCAGCCGCAGCTGCTTTCCAAATACACCTTGTTAGGTAAACGTGTTGGCAAGTTTATACAATATGTCGTCTCATGTTTGTAAATGCCCCTAAGTCATTTTTTCCTCAAACAGTGGCAATATGATTGGGTTGGACTGGGTAACATATTTGTAACACCTCAAACAAAGCTTACAAGGGTTTGACACCCAAAGGTAATAAAGTGATAAGTTACATGCACAGTTCAATTTGAGTGGTTATGCAGAAAGTCCAGTTAATAACTGTTGTGGTGTTTCTGTTTTAGGTAATCAAACATTTTCACACTGACTGAGAAAATGAACATCAGTCATCCAGTGTTGTTGGTGTTGATTTGAACTATCCAATTGGTTTGGCCCTCAGACTATAACCTCTACCCAAGATGTAGAAGAGGGAGCCTAGCGTCACCATTTTGTCTGTGATAATATGTAATCACTGCTGTGTTACCATCTGCACAATGACACTGATACAGCATTTGGACATGTTTGATAAGTTTGTTGGTTGTTGTTCTACTCTTCTTGGGAAAAAGAGGAAATATTTTTAAGTGCTGAAAGAATCCTTTGATGAATCTTTCAGTGGAAACTCATTGGAGTATAATTTCAGTTACTGATTTATTACTTGTGTCATGTCTCTGTTTCTAGCTTCGCAAATATGATGATTTGCAGATTTTCATGGTTTTATATCACTGCAAATTGGATATCTTTTAGTTTTGGACTGTTGGTCACAAATCTGAGGATGTGCCTGTGCTGACATATTTTTCCCACTATTCTTATATTTTATAGACTAATCAACTAACTAATTGAACAAATAATCACTAGCTTAACATCAGTAACAGTTGCATCTGTTGAAAACGCTCATTGAAGAAGAAGCAGAAAAGGAAGGTTGTGTAAAATGGATGTACACCAGAAGTAAATTACAACAGTTCATCATAAAATAATGGATTGCATGTAAGCGCTCCGCTCAGACTGATGATGTATATCTGAGGATCTGATGATGGATTTGTAACTACACCTGCTCTTCTGCTTCACATTCATTTATATTCACACTTGGGGAGTTGCACTGTACAAGCAAATTCTTCCCGGAAGGAGAGGAGGGGGAGACGAGGACTGTACTGAAGGATGGAAGATTGAAAAGAGGTGGAGAGGAGGGTAGATGGTGAAGGAGGGGAGGAGGTGGGTGACAGGAAAAGGAGAGAAACGGGGGGTGTTAGAGATACTGAATAGAGGGAGGGAGGAGGAGGGAAGGAATTGCAGAGCAGAAGCAAAGGAGTTGATGAGCTGAGAGCAAAGAGTTAATGATGGAGGAGAGAGAGAGAGAGAAGAGAAAAAAGGATTGGGGAGTGAGAGAAGGAGATAGGAGAGGCGAAACAAGACAGAGATGGAGAGGTGATGTTTGGCACCTAGACAGCCAAATCAAACATGAATCTTTATACCACTTTGCTTCAACGGTGTAAACTAATGTTTCTCCCATAAATAATGTCAGGACGAGTGGTAGAGAGAACGATAACCAAAGAGAGATAAACAGCGGATAATGAGAAAGGTGGTGTAGAGAGAGGGGGACTGGAGTGAGATAGAGAGAGGTAAAAAACTGATGTAAGAAGAACAAGGAGGATGATAAAAAAGAATGCATCATGGGAGTTTTAATAACACGGTATGTCAAATCTGCTAAGGACTGCAGCCGCTGCTTGTCGGCATGCATGTGTGTGTGTGTGTGTGTGTGTACGCTTGCTTGTCCCATTAAACATTTGAACCCTTATCTACATCAACTAACATCACTCCCCCCTCTCTCCTCATCTCCCTCCCCCTCCCACTTCAAACACGATGAGCAAGTGTGTATTTTATAGCAAGTGCTTTGTGTACTTTATGGCCCCACAGGCGGATAATAAACCCCCCCCTGTTGAAGTCAAGAGGCGCCTGAGTGGCAGCCGGTGCTGAGATGGCGGGATTTTCCCCCTGCACTGCGGTTGCTGCTAGCATGTATTATTTAAAACTTTTTTTTCTCCCCTCTTTTGCTTTTGTCTTGTTTGGTAGCCATGATCCTGATGGGGCTGCACAGGTTACAACAGTTAGCTGAGGCTCCAGAGATGTAGCAGATCAATGTGCTGACAGGTTGAGTCAGACGAGAGTCCTGTAATTGAAACAAGGTGTGGACAACAACGTTGCCTCAAGTTAAATATAAAAAATATATGAAAGCAGGGAAGAAAAGGTGCTATCTATTTTAAAGTAAGAACTGTTGTCAGAACCTTGCAGCTTTGACTTGTGGACGATTATAGGAGGAGCTTAGCAGAAAGCTGAGTTTCTTTTGAAATTAAAGAGTGGACGACAGTAGTAGTAGTAGTATATTTGTAGAAACAAGATTTCTGCTGCAGATACAGCCTGGCTGCTTCCAATCGTAACAAACTCTGACTTCTTTTACTCCATTGTCCCAGTCTGCTGATTTCTTCCCCGACTGTGATGAAATGTATTTCACTCTGGTCCACTTTAGCCTGATGCACCATTTTCTATCTTTTTCAGTCCACACCACCTGTGTTTTTTCTGCAGTGTTTTTGTCATCTGTTACTCATTTATCTCACTGAACAGATACAGTTCCATTTCTACAAATCTATCAATCCACACTAACTCCAAGAAATGCACATGATGTATATCGTCTCATGTGTTTCTTATACTTCAAGTCTATTCTTTTTTTCTTTTTCTCCTAGAAATTATGTTTCTGTACAACTTAACTGCAACAGCAAATACATTTTATAGAAAATATATTTGCGATCAGGTTATATCTTCTATAAATGTAATGAGGATATGCTGTTAATTATGCATTTGGCAAGTCACAAATCTGTTGATCCTGACCATATCAATAAAAAAATATGTTGTGAACATATTTGTTTTCTGCCAAAACATTTGATCTTGTAGCACAATATCCACGTGTACAGACAACAGCGTCATGGTTATGTTTGGACACACAGTTCTTAACCAGGGTAGGAAAAGATTCAGGTTTAACACAGAAAATCATCCATGTGAGACAGGTGGGGGCTGAAAGCTTGGTGAGACAGTGACTACTTGAAGGGTTAGCTGGCGAACTGTTAGCTGATGAGCTAACAGCTAAATTAGCTCAGTAACAGTAGCTCCCAGAGCTTTTCTCTTCTTTCACTCTACTGTTCTGTTCACTTTCCCCTGGTATTTTGTCCTCCATTGCACACCATTTCGCTCAATACAAAGTTATTGAGGGGGGAAAATAAAGCTGAAACAAGCTTGGTAATGATCAGGTCATTAGCTTAGCTCAGTTGCTAATGGGATAATAAGTTCGCACAGTCCACCTCTCCCGTCTCACAACTATCTGCAAACAATTGCTTGTTTGTGGAACAGTTTTTACTCCCATAGAGGTTTCATGGTTTTTAATGCCGGTGTGTCCAGGCCTTGAATTGAGAACAGTTTGTACACGGTCACATGAGGTCTAATCAGGTAGATTTAGACACCTGTGTTGGTGGACAGTGGGTGTGTAATGTCCAACACCTAATAAAATATCACTAGGTTTAAAAAGTAGAAATATCTTTCAGGAATATGAAAATATGAGATTCTGTCCTCCTCTGGTGTATAATTTAAGTTCTCTCTTTTCAATAACCTAATTCCTTTAACTTGTCTTTCCAACTTGTCTTTCCAATAGTTTTTCTTTACTTATCATTACTTTCCTGTTCCCTCTGCCCCTCTCCTTACCCAGTCTTGAGGTTGTCAATAGCTTCCTCCACACCCTTCTGGTTGTTGCGGATCATATACTGGTGCATGTTGGGGTAGTTGGAGCGGATGTTCTCCTCGGTGCTGCCATTTGGCACCGTGCCGAATCGCAGCGGTGGGTACTGCTCCGTCGGCTGCTGGAACTGCACAAGAAGAAAAGAAAAGGTGGGTGGAGATTAAAGTGATAGGAGGAATGGTGGAAGTTTAAGTGAGGTAGGCAAAATGGGGGAGAGGAGCTCAACCCTGCTGCAGTATGAACTGCTACAAAGATTCAAAGTCTTCACTTTCAAAGAGGGGCCTCTCAGCTACAGTTTTCTGAAGAGCTGAGGGGGTAGAATGATAAAACAGAGGAGGTTTAAAAGTGTCAGAGCAGCAGGATACACTTTTGTGGGTTCTGCTGAAGCTGCACTGAGAAACAACAGAAGAGGCAACAGGCAGAAAGAGCATTTCGACTGAGCACATACAGTATTTCATTTTTCATTAACTCAAGCCTTTCTGAAGTTGCCTACCCGTTTTGGAGACATAGACACAAAGCGATGAAACAAAACAACCTTTGTAGGATGATCTCATTGTTGTTTGCTGCCTCATCTGTTTCTGTTTACTTCTGAAGATTAACAAAAGCCTCTAACGTTCTTATTTTGAAAGTGTTACATTGTGTAAATATATAACATCATTCTGAATCTATGCTAAGCTAAATTTATTGCTCATCTTTTCATCTATCAGTCCATCTGGCCATCCACCTGTTCATGAATACATCCATCATTCACCCCATCTATCCATCCACCCGTTCATACATCCATCCTTCCATGCTGTACCTTCTTATCTGACAGCCCTGACACCGTGTCGATGTACTCCTCCTGGATCATGAAGGCAGCCAGGTTGGCAGTGTAGGAGGCCAGGAAGATGACAGCGAAGAAAGCCCACACCAGCACCTGATGGAGGAGTTTGGTGGAGTAAGATCAGTGAGGGCTGAGTCTGACAGGTGTGGAAGTATTTTAAGGTTCCAGTGACACTGTTTTCACTTGGCATTTCATTGCTAAAGCCACAGCTGAAGCTCTGTCTTGCCTGGAGGATAGAACCGTATTTGTCAGCATGACACCTCCAAAAAATATCACTGCAGTGAACTTCAATTTACAATGATGATAAAGTGTCATGTTGTGGATTTCACTGAGGACATCCTTTTTTCATGACCTCACCCCCATCAAAATGTCTTACATCTGAAGATTGTACCTAAACCTTCTGCCCACCTGTGGTGGAAGTACATTTATTCATGCTGTACTTAGTGTCTGAATACACTTTCCGGATACTGGATAACACAAGCTGACCCAAATTACTAAAGCACAAATAAAAGATTCTTTTGAAGGTGGTTTAAAGACTTGGCATAAAGACATCTGGCTGTTCAGAAGTGCTGCTTTTATTGCTGCAAGATGCTGTACTGTTGACATTCAGCCAGGAAGCAACTGATGTGGATTAGTCTTAGAACTAAATTTGCACATGCAGTCGGTAATGAACAGGGCTATTTGCTTCCACAGTACTGTGTTTATGCCAAAAGTATATTTAAATAATTTTCTTAATGAATAAGATGAAAAATGTACACTCTTAGCTCTGGCAACTGAGGCATAATTAAAAAAAAAAAAGATCTTTGTGAATGAGGCTTAAATGTTTTGCTCAAGGACGCTTCAGCAGGAGGGTCCGTCCTTCAGCCTTGCTGTCAGGACAGACTCCTCGCTTATGATGACTCCTTTGGGCCGATGTAAAACCTTTTAAAACTTTAATGTACTATATCAATAATATATGGTTGTCAATTATCCATCCAGTGCTCTGTGGGACGCTCACTGATGACCCTGAATAGGCTTAAGCAGGTATGAAAAATGAACAAATAAATGGAAGTCATTTAGAGAATAAGCCTCCATTAAAGATTAAAGTTATCTTGTAATCTCTTTTTGTTGCTTGTGATTAGCTCTGGTTGTCTGATATGATATTTCAGCTGGCAAGTGTTATGAAAATGGATCAGATTTAGAATGAAGACACATTTGTTGCTTTAACATATTTTAAAAATCTTCTATAATTGAATTAAAGGAAAGGGTTTTGTTGGACTATTAATCTTTCTTCACTTGCAGCCTGACGTACAGCAAACCTACAGCTTAACCAAAAACTACAATATTTGCTGAAAAAAAACCCCAACTAAAAATAATCAGCTTTCCTTCTCCCCTCTGACCCCATTTTGTGAAGCCTTTTGAGCAGCTAATGAGCTCTTGAGATGATTGGGGTTGTTGTGAAAAGCACTCGGGCAGATAGTCAGAGAAAAAAAAGACACCTTGAGTTTTTCACCTCCTGTGGCTCTTTACTCTGCAGCGGAGGGGGCCTTCAACTGATTTTTCTCTTCACGTCATGAGTGCAGAGAGTAACAGCAGGTATTAAAAAGACCACTGCGGTGAAACAAGTGAATGAACACTCTTGAACTGATTGCACCGGCTCGTAAAGTTTGAGGGTTTTTTCCCTTTATAATGCAAATTAAGGATGTGCCAGTATGTGGGAGAAAAACATTAGAAATTATAAAGTCAAGATAAACTTGTAGATGGAGCAGTATTGTCTTAATATCGCCTGTCCACAAATGTTCCAATTCAGTAGCTGAATTTACTGAACTTAAAACTAATGGACTGCTGTAATCAAGCATCCATGTGGTGAGTTTAGGAGTCTAGGTTACACATAACAGCATTTTCATGTCTATATCTTAATGTCAGGCAGGCGTTTACTACATGAAGAAAAAAATATAGCACAATTTTATGTAACTTTAACATCAGAAACTACCAGACATCTGGACATTTTTTGAACAATATCAAATTATCAATGCTCGCTGGATACTGAGTCATCCAACAACTGAACACATAAAACAATCAGCCACTCAACCAGTCAGTGAGTGATTCAGGTTGTGTGTTTACCATGATCTTGCTGGTGGTTCCTCTGGGATTCTCCACAGGCACAGAGTTGTTGAAGACCAATGCCCACAACAGCCAGACCGACTTGCCAATAGTGAACTTAGATCCACCTGACTCTGAGAAAAAGAGTGAGAGATTAAATTCACTCATTGGAAACCATTCATGTTTCCTCATTACATTTTATTTCTGGTAAACCCTGCTAAGTGATATTCAGCAAAAATACAGCACATGGTATCCAATCATTACATCCATATGTGAGGGTTTAACATCTCTTTCCAAAACAGGCAATAATCTGCTGCTATAACAGCCTCTGGTCTTCTGGTTTCAGGCTTTCCACCAGATGTTGGCTTTCTAGCTGCAGGGATTTGCTCATATTCAGCCACAGGAACATTAATGAGTTCCAACACTGATTTTGGGTGATAAAGCCTGGCTCGCAGTTTCACTTAATCCCAAAGGTGCTGAATGGGGCAGAGTTCAGGTCTCTGTGCAGACCAGTCCAGTTAACCATTTCTTTATGGACATAGCTTTGTGTTGGGGCATTGTCATGTTGTAACAGGAAAGGGCCTTCAAGAAACTATACACAAAAGCATGTAGACAGTGACACCCACATACTTTTGGCCACATAATATATATTCATTATGATCCTGGGTTGTATTGATTGCAGGACAAACTGCCCAACAGTGATCTAAGAACTGTCTGATGTTGAGAGAGGGGAGACTAAGTTAAAGATGGGCTAGAGCAGAGACCTATGTAGAGTTATCAAAGATCAAAGCTGGCAGCAAACTTCCTTGTGTTGAACAGAATCATTACTAATGAAGATGAAATGTGGAGGTACATCTCTTACTGGAAAGGGAGTTGTCATACTCTGTATAGACAGGAAGGTGGGGGATAGAGGTAGAGAATATAAAAGTTGTCAACTTCTCAGTTAAACTTGATGATGAGAAGATGCAGGGAAAAGGAAGCAAGAATGTATCTGTTAAAGCCAATAGCAGACTGCATTTTGTTTAAAAGGTCATTAAAATTTTCAAAGCTAAAAGAGAGATGAAAGGAAGGGAGAACAAATTTCCCACTCACTGTAATTCTGGTGGTATCTCTCATGCAGAGAGTTTTAGTTTTATGTGGTGTTTAATTAATGCTTTACTATTTCTTCAGTTGAAAGCAGTCCAAATGAAAAATGTCCACTGTGTCACTTTCTGATACTGAGTCCAACAAATGAAAATTCATTTACCTCCATGGCATTAGGGTTGAGGCAGAACTCTTGGATTTTTGTGGGACCTTACATACACAGGTAAACTATGACAATTCAGTTTGACACAGATGGACTCCAATCAACTTACAGACACATCTGAAGGATAACTGAAGTAAACAGGATGCACCTGACCACATTTTAGAGTGCCACAGAAAAGGGTCTGAATAATTTTGTAAATAAGAGATTTCAATTTTAGATTTTTAATACACTTGAGAAAAAACATACTTTTACTTTGTCATTATGGGTTAGATCATAGGAATGGAGGAAGATTAAAAAATTAGAGCAAAACAGAAGCAGCAGTGTTTTAGCAGAGAGGAAGCTACAGAACTGACAAACTGTGATGAACATCAACCTGTCACTCCAAATCAGCATAATTCAACTTGTGTCAATTTATTAGAAAATAATGAATAACATTTCTAAATGGTTATTTGAAATGAATGCAGCCGCACAGAGGAGCAGCCAGTAAACAGCTGGAATAAATGATGAACTGACAAACACTGTAGAAATGTCAAAATCAACCACCACCGTCACTGTTTGTTTCATTAAAAATAAATAAGCCGGGTGGTGGGTGTGGAGTGATTGTTTTGACTCGTGTGCCGTCAAAAAAAAAAAAAAAAAAAGGGACACTTTGCATAATTTGAGCAAACGCCCTCCTCAAATCAGCCCCCCCTCGCTTACATAACTGACGAAGTGACAAGTCAGTAATAATGCTGTGAAATGAGCATTGGCGGTGGGTTGATTGGCGTGCTGATGTTGGAGTGACTCCGTCTCTTACTCTTGGCGCTCTGCAGGCTGCGGTTGTATCCCACGGGGCTGAAGAACTCAAAGATGAAGACGGTGACAGCCACCACCGACAGGCACATCACAAACATCATCACCCACACCGCTGGGCTGTAGGGTTCTGGAACACACACACACATGCAAAATATCAGATAAAGTTTCAGAAGTTTGCCTGTCATCTGTAAAGTACCACTTTATCAAATCAAACTGTCATGACTGTACTGTGGACAAAGAAACTGCGTCCTGAAACAAAAGATTAAAAAAAGCCTTTGTTGCCCAGTGCACCAACTTGTTGGTATGAAAATATTTGAAATACTCTGTGTCTATCATGCAAAAACTCAGCTCTAAAACAAAGTAAAAAAGCAATAAAATGAGGGAAATAATACTTAAAATAAGCAAAATTATCTGCCAGCTGAACAGCAAAATTTCACTTGCCAAAATTTTCAAAACAAAGCAGATAATCTGAATTTTTTCAAACGTATGAGAGCGATGAGAGTGTTCAGAAAAACATGAGCTCTGTAAAGCAGGGGGGAGCTGCAGATTCAGCTGATAATTCTCTGTAGGCTTATCACTACAAACGACCCCTGTCACACTGTCATTTGATACATTATTATAATAAAATATGGATTATTGCCACTTTGAATTTAAACCGCTCTTCTCTTTTAATCAAATGCCTATACGGTTCATTCTGACTGGAAGCTGCTGAAAGCTTAAGCATTTCTGTATAAATATTTACTACTCAAGAAGTGAGAATCAGGGTTTGGATAAAACCATCCCTACTCAGTATTTGTTGAGAGTTTAGAACTCAAAAACACGGCCACTGAGCTTCAATAGGATGGTATGGGTGTGATTTAACCAGATTTGATTGACAGTGGTCTGCCAACATATGCAAACAGCCACAACTGTCATCAAATGTTGATTCCAAATGAGCCCCACCCACTTCATACTGGTAAGTACAGCAATGACAAAACAGTAGGTCTACAGAAAGAAACCTCTTTGTGTGGAATAATTAAAACTGCTTCAATCTTAGTCAGAAGCAAAATAAAAATGATGTATTGTGGGTCTTTAAAATAACATAGTTCAGTTCAACAGTTAAATTATCTGCTCTCAGCAGCTAAGGAACAATTATATGCAGGTTGCATAGCAACAGAACTTGAAGCAGCACCTACAGTAACTTGTGAACTGTTACCTTTCACTGGTGAAACTGACATTAACGTGGGTACAACTGAGCCTCTTTTTAGTTGTGTTCTCGGACTCCACTGCCTCTTTAATTTTCTCATATCACAACACCTTCTCATGTGTCATCGCTTACTGTATGTTACACAACTGATTTCACACTAAAAATCATTATGAAAAAGTTTTGTGTCCTGAACTATGACTTATTTTGTTCTGCAAAAAATATTCTCTGGTGATGGTGAATTCTTTTAAAGTTTGTAAAGCCTTTGGAGAATGAGCCAAACAGCTAATTTCATGCATTAATGCGAGGATAAACAGAGGAACACTCTGATGCAGAGAGAACTGAAGACAGACTGAAAACCGGCAAGATTCTGTGTACAGAGACACCCTCAGCTGTCGGTCACACTGTGTTCATGTCAGATCAGATTCATAGTAAATACAAGCTGTCAAATGAGAAAAAATGTTTTCTGTCTTTGTGGTAAAAGGAGGTAAGACACGTCTCAAGCCAGGAGGGGTCAGAGAGTACACTAATGTTGGTATTCAAAAATATGGAAATGTAGTTTCTGCAGCTTACATAAGCCAGAATTTAAGTGATGACCATTTTGAGAGCTACTTGAAGTTGTAATTTGACAGGTGAATCAAGCAGTTTTAGGGAAAGAGTTGCTTCTCTTATGCCCAGCGGTGTGACATGAATATTCACACTATTTACTTTCTAAAATAAATATATGCAACAAATGGTGAAATATGTAGAAAATACACACTTTTTGTTTCTTTGGGATTTAATAACTGAAACTCATTTTCATTTTGCTTTCAGGACATTGTGTCACTCCTGCATGACAAAGAAAATGAGCAGCCTTATACTAAATACAGAAAATAATTGTTTCTCCTCATCTCATCCGTCTAAAGAAATGGGTGCTACAGTCTAACTGCCGGCTGTGGAAACTAGCAGACACCTCTGAGATCTGCCAAATTAGTGAGGGATTTGCTGCTGACACTGACAACAGCAGCAGCGGCAGCTCTAACGCTAATCAAACAGCACCGGAGAGACGGGCTGAGCTGCTGGGTCGACTCATCAGCACCTTCGTCTCTTGGTGTTGCACGCAGGAAGAGACTCTAAATCAAACCCGACTGTGTGCTGATGCACCAGAGAGCAACAAGCTCTGTTTACATGTGAGGCTTTTAGCTGATGTGCCCCCGCAGAGAGATGTACAGTAAGGGAGCAGGTGGAGAAGCTTGGGATTTATCCATTAAACTTACTGACAGACAGGGTTAATATGCTTTTAAAGCTGGGCTGTCAAACTGTGTGCCACAAGGACTGAAAGGCTGAAAGTTTAGTTTAAACCTAAGTTTAATACTGCTGTGGATGATATCACAGGTGCAGACCTGTGCACATTCTGGTAGATAGGTAAACAAATTTGCAGCAAAACAGTAGCAGACTTTATTTTGCCAAACATAATGCAACAGCATCAGAGTGGTTTAATGTATAAGAAAAATAAATATGTTTATGGAAAGTAGTTTACTTTCATTAGATTTAATCGAGTGGAGACATCAGCAGTTAAACTATGTTATTATACCTCAATCGACCACTGTGTACTCATAAGTTTTTGTGTATTAACCATTTAAGCTTTTGAAATGTGGCTCAATGTGTTTTTGAGTGTCTTTTTTTCTGGGTGAAATGTGTGTTATGCCACGCTTCTTTGTTCAGTGTAGCCTAAGGGAAGTGATTTAAAAGTGGTCTAAAATATCTGATAGTGGTTTTTGTTGTGTGTGTGTGTGTGTGTGAAGCCATTTTAACCAAAGATAACAGCAACTCAGTTCACTGGATAGTAAAAATCAACCACAGAAGAACTAAGCACCTGAACCATCTTGCCACAAAAACCATCAGTTTAGCCTGCATATGATCCATGACAAACAGCATTTTTCAAAGATATATTTTTCTTGTTTCCTTTATCATTTATTTTACGAAACATTGCACTTATGGGTGAAGTCTGTTGACTGTAATCTTCAGACAGCACTGGATTTACTGATGTATATGTGTCTGCTCATTTTCAATTTTCTCAGCAGGTGGAGTCTGTTTACATTTTTGGCATCCTGGTAGAAATAGTGTCTGCTGGGTTTGATCCAGTCACATACTGTATGTCCCTGTAGTTCAGTCAAAATTGCGTTGGCAGAGGAAGCATGTACATAATTACACAATGCACTGCAAACACTGAAGGTTGCATTTGATTTATTTTCTGGGGGGTGAGGAGTGCAGTCAGTCTTGAGTTAAGATGTGAGGAACTTTATTGTTTTATTTCACGTTCATGCTTTCTCAAAGCCAGTCCTGGGGTTTGGTTTCCATTTGCTGTATATCCATTTTGGACAAAATTAAATCTATTTTTATAGCCATATTTAACCAGGGAAAGTGGAGAGAGAAGACATATGCTCTTTGTCAATAAAGTCTCTTTAATAATCCACACCTGGGAGCTGCTAGGTACAACCTCAGTCTGTTACTGGTGCCAGTGAGCAGATCCACTGGAGCAGGTGGGGTTAAGGTTGGGGTTAATGGGGTTTATGTGCCCTTCCTCAAGGGCATTTTAGCAGCAGTTGCTCAGTAAAGTGACAGCATTACTTATTCATTGTGCTCACCAACATGTTCCCCACAGGTCCAGGGATTCACACCGGTGACCGTATGAGCACAGGCACATTTTTCTGGATTACTGTTACTCTTAATGCTTAGAGCACTATGTCTGAAAGGAACAGTGTAATTCTGAACGTGAGAACAGGTTAAGTTCATCTCTGCAGAGAGAGCCACTGCCAGAGTGGCACAAGTATGTATGACATGTCACTGGCAACATCTACATTAACATAAAAATGTGATTATGGCCAGTAATTAGAGTGAGGCATTCTCCAATTAAACCATTTACATGGGTATCATTAATGTTCCAGTTGCCACATGGAACATGTGACAACCAGAATATTTCCATACATAGTCTCCCTCCTCTCTCTGTCATAAAGCTACCACAGTTACACTTTGAGGTGTTTATTATGCAAATATTATGCGCATATTGTATATTATGTAATTTAATGCACACCTGGAACACAGCTGCATAAGAATTATAGAGCTATGCCCTTAATGACGAACTGACCCCATGAAATGCAGCTTTTTTAAAGGATAGACTCACAATTTTTCTAGTCTGTGTTACAACTATAGAACCAGGCTTTACTTGCTGTACTAATTTCTCCTATTCATTGATGGCCTTGAATGGATCCTACTGCACTTTCAATGTAAGCGATTGAGACAAAATGTGCAGTTTTTTCAAAAATGTATTCAAACGTTTATCGGATTAGGAATGATTACAGCAAGTAAAAGCTGTTTCAATGAACATTACACCATATACAAAGATAAGTGAAAGACTCTTTACTTGGTAATTGCTCTACTGCTGTTAGAAGCAAAGGGAATTTGTTTGTAGGCTTGAACACACTTTTAAAAGATAAAACAATAGAAAAGACAGTGACACATTTTATCAGTGGAAGATCTTTGGCATGTGTTGTTGGATAGTTGGACCGATATGTGTAGCTGCTAAATGTGGTGACAGCTGATAGTTAAACAGTTTACATGAATAAAAATGCCCTGCAACTATGTGACAGTAATTGGAGTCCCCCACAGACCTCACTCCAGTAATACCTACTGCGTCTATAAGAATATATGAGCATATGTTAATAGTTTATTTGGGTTTCATCCATCCATCCATCCATCCTCATTTATACTGCCAATCCCAGCTGACATTGGGCGAGAGGCAGGGTACACCCTGGACAGATAGCCAGACTACTTAAGCTTCATTTTACACATAATATTCCCTTAATTGTATTATCAGTGAATGACTATGTAGGCAAAGCTGCTGAGTTGGCCTTAACTTTTTGGAGAACTGCGAACAACCTAAATGATAAAAAATATACTTGTCAGGATTAAAAGCCCACAGTTACTGTCACTTCATCACAGCTTGATAACCATGTTATACAAAGGATTCATTTTCACTTATTAATATGGTTTTTATCCCCAAACACACTGCGATCACAGGAGCATTTGAAAGATGAAAACGTTTTTATATTTTCTTACTACAATCAAATTCATCAGGAGAAGTGACATTAATTTGACTCAGCAGACAACATTTCACCAGCCGCACACTAAGGAACTTTGGATTACAATTCTCTGGTCGGTGACAAACATTTTGTGCCTGACTTGTTTGTCCTAATTGAAGGGTTACTTGATAAAAATTCTCGGTAGTCTGACGGCTTTACCACCTTAACTGTCTGTCTGTGACCTGACATCTGAACAGCCCTGTGATGTGTGGGGAGTTAAGAGTGATACAAGGCAGATTGAGCTGAGTCTGGCTTTCTGCCTCCTTTGTTGTTCTGATGAGATTCGTGCTGAATTCGTGCTGAATCACATCAGTTCCTGTGAGATTAGAGGTCCTGCAGAATAATCTCAGTTGTTTGTTTGATCCTTATTTTACAAGGTGAATCTATTAGAAGCAAATTTGTTTTTACAGCCACAGCGTGACAAAAGCCAACACGCCTCTGGATGCTGACACGAGGGAATGAGGGGGAAAAATGTAATAATCATGACAATAAAAAATACAATAAAGGAGACAGACAGAAAGGATAGGACTATTAAATGTTATAAAAGAAATGTAGTCTCGCATATTAAGCTTTAAAGGAAATAAGAAATGATCATAAACCTGTTGTCATATATAACACAGTGTCCTCAATTTATCAGAATTCTGGCTTATTTACTTGTTTTCTGAATGTTTCCAACAGTCAAACTGTTGGTAGCTTATTTGCATTGTGGGTAATGTAGGTATGATTTGACGAAAGAAGAATGTATGGAATAAACAAAAGGCACTGGCTGTGTCTAAAATCACTCCCTATTTACAATATAGTTCACTAAATTTACTGTACGCCATTTTATCTGAGTGTCCAAACCTGAGTGTGTAAATGTATCCACTGTATAGTGTCCTCAAAAATTACACAATGGAAAACAGCAGTGTCTGTAGCATGTACTAACAATCCCACAATATAGTGCATATTTAATGAATACGAAAATACAGTAGTGAGACTGCTAACTATAGAGTTAACTATTGAGTGTTCATCAAATAGTCAGTTGTGACTGAGTGACTGAGGGTGTGATTTCAGGCAGAGCCAGTATCTCTGGTTCTGTTGCATCTTATGTTTTTTTAGCCATGCATGGCTCCGTGGATGACTCAGTTGGTTGGTCCACCATCCTGGTCCACACTCAAACTACTTAATGGACTGCCATGAAATTTTTGTACAGACATTCATGGTTCCTGGAGATTGACTCTTTGGGTGGTTGACTTTAAACTTGGGTGGTGAACATGGTAAACATTATAACTGTTGAAAACAGAATTTTGCCAAAGCACTACTGTGCAGCTTCACATTTCATGGCTGCAGACTCTGTTTCTCAACTGTTCACTGCCCACAGTATATGTATATAGTCTAAGTCTGTGGCAGAGTGACTGATAAAATGTTGAGTTTTGCTTCACTCTTAGTTTGTGAAGGCTTTTATCTCTGAATTGCCAATATGAGCGAAAGCCCTGCTGCTGCAGCTGACCATCCTTACCAACACACACTCAACACACTCTCCCCCTTTACTTCTCTTCACTTGTTCAATTTTCACCTCCCTCTTTATGGGGTCCCTTGACAGTTTAAGTGTTTGTTATCATCCAGGCTTAGACTTTGTATCCTGCTTCGCTCTCTAGCTCCGTGGTCTGAGTCTCTCTCTGTTTGTAACAAGGCTTCTCTGTCTGTCTCATTTTCTGAGTGTACTGAAGTGTTAGAGGATTGATTGAGCTAGATTTATAATTGCTTATCAAAAAATATATAGATTTCAATATAACTCCTCTGTTAAAGAACAAACCCCTTACATTTTCTGACTCTTCATACTGCATACATTCACACTGCAGCACACACACAGACACATCCTGAGTTCACACTGACGGTCCTGATATTGTATGCATTGCCTGCAGGTTTAGGTAGATATGATCCAAGGTTAAAGCCAGCAGAGGACTCTGCTTTGAAAGTACAGTTATTGCATGCTGCTGCACAGTAAACATACAAAGCTAGACATGGATAAAAATCTCAGGGTCATTTTTCTTTTATTTTCCTTTAGGATGCTAAAAGGGAACCTTCTGAATGGCTTTGAACACACACCAAGTGTTCAAAGCTGAGGTTAAAAAGTTCAACATTCATTAAAACTAGAACAAGTTTTATTCTGCCGAGAAAGAGTCCACCTTGTGTAAACGAAGCAGGACTGACAAACTAAAAGCAGGTGACAATTGAATTACATTAAGGCACTTTTTACGTATGCAACATTAAGTCCATGGTTTAGCAATATGCAGTGTATCATAAAGGCATTACCGTTTTCTAGGCTTGGATTTTAAGAGACTTTTTTTACATGATAGAAATGAAAACTTAACTCTCACTACATACATTTTTGCATGTTTGGATCTGTCACCTCAGTCAACATCAGAGAATTTCCAGTAAGCCCAGTTTAACCTGCAGGAGTTTTCTGCATATAATGGTTTGCTTCCATGAAAGGAAAAAAAAAAATCCTCTTCTGAACAAGTACCTTGTTAAGTGTCTTGTGCAGAGATGGACCAGACAGAGTCATCTAACAACCGTCCAGTGGCAAAAAAATACAGTGTCACAGAATGTCAAGTTGGAAGATAGGGAGCCCAAAAAGACTCTTAAATATTTAAACAGTCTTAGAAAATGTTTCCACACTCCCAAAACTGACCGCTTGACAGAAGAGTATGTGACTGAAAATCTGAATGAAGCTTGTTACCATAGATGTTATTCGGCTGGAGGTTTGGGAAAACAAAGAGCTGAATCTACTGATTCTTTTTAAGATGATAAGATGGAATTATCAACCATTAGGTTTTAGTTAGTCATGGTGTCTAAATTTCATTTATGGTAAATAACATATATATAATAGGTTTATTATTTATTTTTAATTTACTGTATTTGCATTTAAATGTGAAAATACATTTATATTTAAATAAAACATAGTGTGTCTGTTTACTTGCAGACCTTTTTAACTGGTTTAAACCCAAAGTCCAGGCTTTGAAAAGGTTCTTCCTAAATCTATAAGCCCATATGTTTATACAGGTAATTTGAGACCGAGCAGGGTAATGACACTATACAACTCATGGCTTTTAGTTTTCAGAAATTTGAGCATTATGAAGCATCTCCATTGAGTAGAACTGCTTTGCTCACTCTTGTTTTCATAATTACTTGACTATTTTACTCCTCTTCTTTACTTTCTTCTTACCCTGTCCTTGGACCTTTTCATCACGTTTCTGTTCACTCTTCACTTTCTCTGGTTTTGCTTACCTCTATTTCTTTTTCCTTCCCTCCAACCTATCCACTCACACACACATACAGTATTCACATACCCACACACACAAACAGGCAGAGCTACAGTATGGAGTCACTGTCTGCCCTGTGGCCCAGTGCGCTTAAGATAAAATAGCCTTGGGAGCCCAGCATCTCCGTCCAACCATGACGTGTTTCAGATTGTCTCCTAAATCTCCTCTGACAGATGGATAGATGTACTACTGCAGCTGTGTAAGTATGAAATAGATCCCTTAAGGAGTGGGAAGAAAAGATCAGGTCTATAAAGGGAGGATATAAGTCGAGTCTGGAAGTGAATCCGTTTCAAATCACGTGCCTTAAAAAGAAATACATTTTATTTTAAAAAAAGAGTGTATGAAGTGTATGTTGTGTAGCTCTTTCTGGTCCTTTTGTGTCTCATTCTTCCATTTAAACTAATGACTAATGTTGATGCTAGTGAAGGTTACAGAACAACACCCTTACAGAATATACAGTATGTCTGTTTGATTACCCTTTATGTTTATCTAGAGCAATTTATTGATGAGTGTATTTTCATCAGACAAGACATTTAAAGTGGGTGATCACGTTAACACAACAAAAGTTATGGCATATTATTATTATACATGACAAATAATTTTTTAAGTGCTGTATATTTGTGTTTGGCAGGCTATTACTGAGTGAAGATCAGCATTAGTGATCTCTGGTAAGTTATATAGTAAATTTTGAACTAAACCATAAAATGAACTTTACCGATTCATCAACAGAAATTTACAATACAAATAAAATACCCAAGGAAAAAAACCATTAACGGCTGAGGAAATTATGATTTGATCTTAAACATAAAGTTATCAAATTTCATGCAATATTTCATTCAATGCAACATGTTTGCAGGTCTTCAAAATGCAAACTGAAACCTTAAAAGTTACAAGTCAAAGTCCAAATGAGCATACAGTATGTACTGTAGAAATGTGCACTGTAGTTTATTCCCACAAGCAGGTTTACAGCACAGATAGAGGGTTTAAAAATTAGCTGCCTGAGACACTGCTCTGTGTTAACGAGTCATCTGCACAACACACACACACACACACACACACACACACACACACACACACACACACACACACACACACACACACACACACACAGAGCAGCCTGTCAACCAGCCGTTGCTCAGATAAAAACAACTGAAATATCTGAAGTAGCTCTATCACTCTCTCTATCAAAGACACTCAACCTCTCTCTCACTCCTTTGTATTTTGGTTTATATTGGTACATGACAAGACTCTCTCTCTCTCTCTCTTTCAGTAACCTGCTCTCTTTCTCTCTTATCTTTTATCCTTCTCTCTCTTTTTTGTTTTCATTCCCCTCTGCCTCCAGCTCTCTCCTTCTCATCTTTCCATCTCTTCATGCTTGGAAATGTCTGGATTTAGTTTAAGAAGATTTGTAAATTAAGAGGTGTCATCTTGGGAGAGGCTGACTCTGACTGAGACATATACTTTATTTAAAATAAAGCGGGGGGGAAATTGCCCTGCTTCTCCCGTGAGAGCTCATTTTAATACTGAGAATATCAAATCTAAAGTCCGCGCTGGCAGCTTTGCTTTGAGATGCAAAGCCATGAGTATGAACCTTTTCAAGTGAGAGACAAAGGCATGAGGGCCTCTTACACAACTGAGGATCATTTACAACATATTTTACAGGGTTATGTAAGCTATTACTGGAGTTGTAGTACATTAGTCTGTCCCTTTAAAGGCCTTCATCATCAGATTAAAGGAGAGAAATATACACTTCAAAACAGCTACTGGTCATGTCTCTTACATTTCTAAGTCCACTTTGCTGACTGGTGGTAATTTTTTAATTCTCACATGTATAGTTCTAGACTTAATAAAAATTTCACATTGTAGGAAGGCCCTGTTCACACTTACACACTTACTATTTCTAATTCCACCCTGGTTCATTCGTTTGGTGTAGGGAATCTTGGCTTGTTCTGGGTATTCTGGGAAATGTACATATGACGGGTGTTTGATAAGTTTGTGGCCTAAAATGAGATTAGTTGAACAGCTCTCATTACATGCACATGCAGTTCAGCTCTGAATGATTGAAGTTAATAATTTTTGTGGTTTCAGGTAATTGAAAATTGAAAGTCAGCACTGTCTGAGAAAATGGTCCACAGCAGCGATGGCACCACCATCACCGTAAAGATGGCGACCACTGAGTACCTTCTTTTGGGGATGAGGAAGTAGTCTGAGATGACAAAACAGGTGAATAATAGGGTGTGTGTTGGGCGAGTTCATGACTGCAGGAAGGGCCGACGTTGTCAATTTTCACTCAGAGAGTTAAACTGCATGGGCATGTATCGAGAGCTGAACTCATCTCCTTCTACTTTAGGCTACAAACGTATCAGTCCTCGTAGGATAATCACTGATTGATCAAACTAACCCCTGGGAAATAGACTGATCAGCATTAACATACAGGAGATGTTCTCATCTGTATTCATGTCATGTGTTTCTCTGGAAAAAGCATGTTGTGAAAAACCTTTACATTAGGTCTTGCTTACAAGTTTACAGCATCTAACCCCCCCTTAATATAATTCAGGAATAATGACTCAAACCTCTTCTGTCTGAACTCTAGTAATAAATAATCACCTTATTAGGACTTTAACCTTTACAGTCTTTGGTTCATTAAAATTTGTAAGGTATCAAAGTTCAGATGCAACCCTATGCACTCTCTGAGGAGGCTGCAACATTTTGTTTTGTATTGATATACAGTAGATTTCCTTCTTTCCTAAGTTCAAGCGTGGTATATCCGAACAAACCTTTGCTTCTTGTAAACACTTGGGAAACAAAGTGGGTTTTAGAAAGATTTCCCTCACCAGCAGTGAAATAACAGCAGGTCAATACTTTGGAAGCTCTGTATTCTCCAACATGATCCCTCTGTAACAACTGCCACTACGTTACATCATAAGATTCATGTCCTGACTCAAGACAATTGCGTAATATGTGCTTTTTCAGTAAAACATCATCACTTTGGCAATATATGTAACATATGCCATATATTAGGCTATTTTAGTTTGATTTGGTTGAAGTAAGTTTTGATGACACACCAAAACCTGCATGAGAAAATAACATCACAACAATGATGAAAATAAAAATGTGGAATTCCCTTTTGGTTTGTTTTAAAAAACACAAACACAGTAAGTAGGACAGAGAGAGCACAGCATGTAAATCAACCAGCCGGTACAACCTACTGAAATAAATACACCTTGAGTTATGTGTACCTTGATCTAAATCAAGGTGTATTCCTAAGTATATTTTCTTTATGCTTTATATGGATGTATTCTCCTGACTTATTCTGTTGCACTTTGTCCAGTACATCCAAGTGCTGCTTTCTAACATTTCTCTCTTTCCCTTATGTGGTTTTGTTGGAGTTTAAATATCTTTGTCTTCTTGGAGAGATGTGTGTTGGTAAATCCCTTTTTAATGTCATGTATGATTTAGAGGAATTCAAATAAACTTTTTTTTTAAAAAGATAATAGAGTTCTTCATCCCTTTTTCATATTTGTAAACCAAGAATAAACACTCATATGCACACGTATAATCCAGGGTTTTTGGATTCAACAAACTTGCAGGCTGCAGACATAATGTCAGTTTTTACTTCTGGCTTTTCCTTGAGCCTCTGCTGAGCTCGTCTCTGTCAGGATTCAAGCTGTTATACAAATAAACTTCAAACTGCAGGTTCTGAGTACTTTGTAAGCTAACTTAGTGGTTCTTGGACTGATCAGAGAAAGGTTTAGTTCAAATTTGACATAGTCACAAAAGCAGCTAAATTCATTAAAAGTTTAATTTTAGACCTCATCCTGGATTTATTTTTAAGACTGTGATTAAATTGATTTCATGTCACCATACTACCATTCAATAATACCCACTTTGAATCCCTATATATAAGCAGAGACTTAATAACATGGCACAAGTGAATGCAACTCAAGACAAAAACTCACCAAGGAAAGCAGAAGGTGAAACGGTGCCATTGCTGCGAGAAACCATGACGCTGATCCCAGTCTCCACAAATGGTACAGAAAACTCCACGACCTCTGACCTCTCTTCATTAATGGTGAGAGAGCCAATGGCCATGTCAGCCCTGTTGGATACCACCTGGAAAACAGGACACCCGAGGTTAGAATGATAGTCTGTCATTCAAAGAGTTTATAAAGATTATTGTTTTTACCAAACAAGACAACAGACTGTTATCAGTAAATAAGAATGTCATGAATTTGAATTCCTGCTATTGTTTTGCTGCACCGATTTTGTCTCTTCTCTCTTTTCTATATACTTTAACTCGACACTCTCCTACAAAGCATTGTCTTAAGACTGTGCTGTTCATAAAAGCACAGAGAGGAGTCTTTGAAAAGAGAAATCCACAGCACTATCATCAGTGATGTTTGAAAAAGAAATACTTCTTAGGCTTTGTCAATGAACTGGATGTAAATCTGAGTGCATTTCTTTTTTTCTTTTGTGTCTCAGCATGCAACATGAAACTGGACTGTGTTCCTCCTCAGCTCCTCTGACAGCTGTAAATGAGGCTCAGGTGGTCAGAAGGTGAAGAAGTGAGGGGATTCACAGCTCTGTCGTGTTTCACCTGGCAGGAAACAGAGGTTGCTTGACTGCAGTCGAGGGACTATGGAGGTTAGAGGAGCTGGCTACTGACCAGAAGTTCATTAGTCTGAGTCCTGGCCTGGCCCCAAAAGTCTGTGAAAGACAAAAGGCCCCATGGTCTCTCAGCAGACACCACTGAGACGCTTCTCACCAGACTCTTAAAGTCACAATCCTTAAAGTCATTTTTCTCTTTCTCTGTTGACATCTTAAGCGCTCCCTGACACATTGTGTTGTTTCCGTGCTGCACTTCACAGTTACCACCTGTCAGTCAAAGAGCAGTGGCAGTGGGGTGATGTCTTCATGTTTGGATTTTTCTGTTGATAAATTTTGGACCACTGAGTGCAGTGCTCTTTTCTGTCTTCAGCCATGATGGCTACTGCTGAGCAAAAGCAAAACCAGAACTTCTACGTTCTGTTCCAGATAAACCACGTTCAAAATCACATGCAAATACAAATCCAGCCTAGAACCTAATGCAACACTATTATACTTTATATGATAAGGATGAAAAAAAAACTTTTATTGGCCTTGAATACCATTTCCCATAATCCCTTGACCCCTGCAGATTAAGTGTTGCCATCTTGACAGACGAGGCCATGGGCAAGACCAGTGTCTGTCTTTTGAGATAAAGAGATTACAACTAAAAATGTGGAAAAATGGCATTAGAAGACAGTGTTGATGGATATAATGAACGTGGGAAAACCAACATTTACATTAACACAAGTATGTTCACAGTCCCACTAATTAGTTTTCAGTGAGAGCAGTGGTTTTGCTAGTTTTTGCTTGAGCTCTGAGAGAGTTTTTCTTATCAATTCATGCTTTCTAGTGCATTGCCATGAAATGACATCATGATGTAATTAAATACAGCTAAATGTTCACTGTGATGGATTACCTATCTCAGGCAAGTTTCAAGTCTTAGAATATCATATCATTATTCATATCATAATGAATCATAATGCTATACCATAATGCAATCATGAAATTAATAGAAATTAATGGCTGGCTGTGAGGCAGACAGGAGTGTTGTGACAGAAAATGTGCTGCTGAAACAACATGTGCTCATTCAAGCTTCTCTGGATAAGAGCAGAGAGCGAACAAACTTTACCAAGTTTACTTTGTAGAATCAATAGTTTGTCTTTGAAGACACTTTCAAGAGGATGATGGCGTACAGGTTTCACACTTTTCATACCATGTGATTAGTTGCTTCTTTGCTTGTCAAGATCAATCAATCCGTGATAATTATTCCATTTAATTCATCTAGGTCATTTCAAGTATTTGAATGCAGCTACGCCTGAAAGCAACACCTGTGACACTCCTGTTCAGGAAGTGCTTCATCATGCACAGATTTGACATTGGAGACAAAAAACAGCATGAGAAAACATTAATGGCACAGGAAATTACTGGATGCATGAGAGGCATTCATGTAGGAAGGACAAAAAGTGTAAAGCTGAATGAGATTCGGAGAAATAACAGAAAAGAATGTCCAGGTGTAGGCTTTCAGTGGAGGCACAAGGACACAGAACAAGTCTGCGGAAGGCAGAAACACTAGCCTTGGTGAACTCTAACACTGGTCAGGATGTGGGAGGAGTTTAGAGAAAAAAATACAGTGGCAGAAAGGGAAAAAAATGAGGGCAGATGAGGTTAGGCTTCCTTAGGTATACAGAGTTTTCCACATATTCACAACAAAAAGTGTCTGGTTTAGATAAAAAAACTATTACTGTCACAGGCAGTGTAACAGGAAACATCCAAGGACAAGATGTCGTGAGATACAGACTCAGCTGTCCCTATGCACACATGTTCGTCTGCTGCCATAATTAAGCAACTTAATGAGTCACTGACAAAAGCTGGGCAGGAGGCAGCTGGGGATGGAGAGAGAGAGAGAATAAGAGAGACAGACAGAGAGAAGGAGAAACCACCTGTTTTCCTGAGGCCTATCTGAGACAGAAGCCCTGTAAACAACACAGGACTATTAGCAAATCCTGATGGTGCCTGTGTTGGGTGAATGTTACCACACACGCACATGCAAACACAGAGTTTCACATGTGTATGTTAAATCCTAACTCTAAATCTGGAGTTATACCTCCAGCATTCAGAGGTTACATACTTAGGTTTTGCTAATAAAACACAGATATGTTGTAGCTAGCTTGCTTGCACATACTGAAAAATCCAGTTATATACACTACATCACCTGACTTCCGTTTTGCTCCTGTAATAATTACTACAGCCACTAATAAAACGTAACTATGGCTCATAATAAGCTTTGGGGTCATCTGTTACAGAACAGACTCTTTGTCAGATCATCCTAGATTTTTTTTGTTTTTTTCCCCAGAGCCCTCTCCATCATTACCCCCTCTGTCCCGCTGGAAAGACACCATAAAAATGGAGGGCTACTGTTGCTCTGAACACAACCTCACTGAGTCTCTAGCCCTAATCCTTGCAGTTCTCTCATATTTAGTTCTCTGCTGATATACACGACTAGTGTGTGCCAGTCCCAGTACAGTCAAAGAACCAAAACAGAGATCTGACAGACCTCCTCTCCACCCTGTGCGAGGAGATCAGCATCCCCTCTGATCAAACAAGAAAAGGATTTGTGATGCATTGTGGATCCTGTCACTGTGTGCGGTGACATTTCAGTATGTGTAACAATTTTGACGAAGTTCGCTTGCTATAAAGTCTTATTGACAGGTGTGTAGGATGAAAAATTGTAGCCTGTGAAGGAACAAAAAATCCTGCTCACTGTCACATCACTTTCCTGATATTTTAACGGGCATGTAAACCTGCAAACAGAATCTATGCTGAAATTGTACAGATAATTCTCAGTAAATGGACAAAACAGTGCCAAATGGGAGTCTGCTATTTTCTTAACTGTAACCTAAACCTAATTCTAAACTTAAGCTTAAGGTCAAGTCTGAAAAACTAAAACTGTACTCAACGATAGAGGTTCAAGACCACACACACATGCACAAGCACACATACTGTGATAATTTGCATCCCCTGTCTAACTCCATGTTAAACCAACTTCATTAATCCAGCCACCAGAGGGGGATTGGCATCATGGAAACAGCAGAGTATCTGCCAACACACACATAGTTATGTACAAGCAGTCTCTCAGTCAGTCCTCTCTCTCTCAGTTTCTCCAGCACTAATCTTTCTGACAGCCTCGCTCCATATTTTCTCTCTTCTTCTTCAATTCGGGTCCAATCCTCTCTCGCTGGGTCACGTTTTAAAGGATTTGAGGCAGGATAAAAAGAATTTCACGGGAGCCCTCGAATCAAACCCCCTTTTTTGTAAACACAACAAAAGAAAAAAAAAAAAAAAAAACAGAATGAGAAAAATGATGGTGCTACTGTACAGGGAAAATGGAGAATTAAAAACATAGCTACAATATCTCACTGAGACACACACAAAGAAGGGTCATGGTATGTTTGTGATGCGGGCTGCTAAACTTTAGAATAAACTCCCAGAGGAAATGCAGTCTGCAGCTTGTGTCTTCTTTCAAGTTCCAGCTGAACACGCATTTTTATAAACTTGCATTTAATCTCTTGCTCATGTTGCTGTCACTGTGGTGTTTATTTGTTTGCTGTGAGTTCTGTATTGTTTATGAATGTTTCATGAGAGGGCATTTTTTTGTATGTTTAACTTTTTCTCTAACTTTGAAATAATAGTTTAACATGAAAAAGTTTAGCAGGAAATATGCTTATTTGCTTTCTTTCAGAGATTTAGAAGCTGATTATACAATCTTAGGTCTGTATGTTAAAAACCAAGCAGGAGCCAGGGTGTTGTTAGCCTAGCTTAGCACAAGAACTGGATTTCTATCTATTCATGTGTAATAGATATAATGAAGAAATAAAATATAACATATAACCATGTAGATGTAGAAATATTTATACTGTAGCTAGGCTAACCCTGTACTGACTCTTCTCATTCACACTTGGAAAGTAATTAAATATGTCCATCTGCCAAAATGTTGAGCTACTACTACACTAGAATACATCAAATATTACTCACGGGATACACAGTGAAGTAATACATGTGTTTTCCTGGAAAGCAGCCTTTTGGTCAACATATTGGGTTTATAGGTCTGACTGGGTTGCAGGTAAATGTTAAAATTCTGACACTTAAACTTGCAGGTAACCATATCGACAGTACTAGCAGCAGTTTCTGCTTGCTAGCAGTTATCAAGCTAGCTCTCAGCGAGATGGACATGATCATGGGCTAAACTCACCAAACAATCTTTAATAAATTGATATAAATTTGAATTAAGTGACCAAGTCATACTAATGATATTGCACTCTCAGTAACATATGCTTTTGGCTTTGTGTTATTTTCTCATATCTGAACCTGTGTCATGTATTGGTGCTTACTGTAATTACAATTAATTATTACTATACTTCACTAAAATGTGTAATCAATGATACAATGCATAAGTAACACACCGTACTTTAATAATACTGCATAAATCACACTGAGATTCCTTTTAATTTTTCATAGATTTAAAAATTTCAAGCTCCAATTTGCTTGTTGCTTTTGACATGTTTGTGGCTACTATCGCGCATAATTGTAAACTGCCAAACTGCTAGCATGAATCTTATTATCACTCAAAACCTGATCATTGTTGGAACAGAGAAACCTTGTAGACAGCAGTGCGACCGTGACCTGTAGAAGTGGCTGGATAAACAGATTAAATAGATGGATTGACCATGCTAACATAGCACATATCAGTCAATATGAAATATGTTGAAATGTTAACACTACCACATTAAACCTACAGAGAAAACATGCTTATATAGTTTTTTTTCCTTTTTTCTGAACAGGTAGGTTCACCAGATCAATCTTTCAAAAATACAAGTTATTCTTAAGCTAGAGAGGCATATTTAATTATTATTTAAATAACATATTATAATTAACATTGAGAAACTAACCTCTCCAACCATGCCGTTCCACTCCCCATCAATGTTCTTCCCGTGCCTGCCGTTTGTCACCAGGTAAAGGTCATAGGTGAAGCCTACGATCTTGGCCAGACGCTTAAGGACGTCGATGCAGAACCCTTTGCAGCAGTGTTTCATGGGCCCGGCGCCATCCACCACCAAACTAAAGAGATAATGTGAGAAAAGACAGATAGATGACATTGTGACCATGCTTTTTTGTGAGAATTTGAAATGTTTTATCAAGGACGCTTGGACCTGGATAGGCTGCTTGGCTGTTGTACAAATTGAAAAAGACGGAGAGTGTCACTAGGGGAGTGAGAAAACTAAGAGCGGAGCACCTGAGAGAGACAGGGTTGAACGAAACAGAGGAGGAACAGGACGCTGAGGAAGGCAAGGAAGGTATGAATTATTGGTGAGGGACTGTGAGCGGATCGATAGTGACAGTTTGAGCTGTTGTGTTTGGAGAGGAAATGCTCAACAGGTCAAGGCAGCTCAGAAGGAAAAGTGCTGCATTATTAAAACAAATGAAACTCTGTTTTGTGTACTTGGATGTCGTCTGAGAGTAACAAAACTCTGCAAAGGCTCTTTCCTCTGAGGCTTCATCTGGTGAACACTTCACAGAGAGAGCATCACGAGCAGGTCACACATATGGGAATCCAAGTACATTTAGATGACTATCAGTCAAGTGGCTGCAGTATCCTCCATCAGCTCTCCATACCAAGTGCCCATCTGATGATCCCTCAGACGCTTAGCTGTGGCAACCTCTTGGCTCTGCTGCCTAGCAACACAACTTGCACATTTGGCAGATTGTTTTTACTACAAGCAAAAGTGAGGTCAAACTTCTGAATCTTTTTTTTCATACAAATGAAGTATAGCCTTTGCAGAAATGTAATGCATATATGTACAAATACATTCAGAGTACTGACATGATGTTTTGCTGATTCTTTAACCATTTACTCTTGTTGTAAAATGCTACATATGACAACACAACTTAAGTGCTCCACTAAATGTATTTATATACATATAACATGTACTATTCTAACAGTTCAGGTGCTAACTAGCAAGTGGACACATCACAAGAAAAACTGAAATAATCTTTAGGCGGTGATGACAGACATTAAAGCAGCAATATTTTGGGAGCAACTTTGGTGCAATGTAAAAATTCCCATTTTTGAACTGACAGGCAACAAGCCCATGGTAATTTTGAATCCCAGAAACTCAGTAAGTTCTATCTCATTAAGTGGCAACCTGAGTGTTTGGCATTAAAATGTTACATGTGTAATGTGGCCCTGATCAAAGGTAAAAATGTTATGGGAAAATTGCAGTTAAGTTTAAGTGCCTGGTGGTGCCCCAGTAATTTATATGTGTGTTCATTTTAAGCTTTGAACAGACAAATCATGACCTTGGTGGTGATGACAGGAGAAAATAAAAACATAAAACATCTTAGCCGCTGCACTGCAGTAAGATAAGAGGAAATACCTGTGACAGGTAAAAAAAGATAGCAAATCAATTTAACGATGAAATATAACCTGTAATATATATATTAAATAGGAAAGGAGGGAAGACAAGAAAGTCCTTAAGAATTCCTTTAAGAATTCAAACTCTTTAAGGAAAAAAACAGGGGTCAAAGTAGGTTTATTAACGAGAGAGCAAACTTCTTTCTCAGCCAATAAAATTGATGGACTCGTTATCTTCCCATTGGCTGGGTCATGTGCTGGCAGGAAGAAAGCTTATCTGGGATAGACCAGGAACCCAGAACACACACACCTATACACACACCCACACACACACTACCTCTCTATCTTCCCTTGACTTACTGTTGGTAGAAATGAACCTTGTCCATGTATAAAACAGGAGAAAAACTGATCGTAAAGGATTCTGATTATAAATACGACTCCATGACAGATGAAACAGGAAAATACAAGTTCTCAGTCATCAGAAATCAGTACTGAACTGGTATCATATCGTTGCTCCTGTATCTTCTAGTACATAGAATTTTATGAGTGGAGTGCAACTCACTGTATATTAGACTAAATCATTGCACGTGTGCTGTGATTCACATTATTTATTTACTTTCAGATGTTGACAGTGATGCATCAGGAATCTCTTGCTCCATCATTAAAAATTCTTTGATTTTCTGTCTAAGTTTTGCCTGCTGTTTATTATCTGGACTGATTAAAAGACAATTAACCTTACTTTGCTGCATGGTTCCAAGTTTCAATTATGGTTTTAATGAACTATTATGACAAAATCATGCTTGTCCTTAATTGCGTGCTTCGATGTGGTACCATATGACTTTTAATGTGTCTACAGCTGCTGTGAGGGAATTTAATCTGCCCTCATGGATAATTAGGTTATTTTGTGATGTTTTAATCTATTGATCCCAGAAGGAAAGTCTTTCTTTAAGCCTCTCCCCTCCTTGTACACAGCACATGGAGATTGTAAAGATTTGCTGTCTCGTTCATGGATGCTTGGCCAGACATTTCAATTTCACAAGAGAACAGAGCATGGGATCTTCTGGTTTCAGAATGGTCTCTATCTAACCACTTTTTAAAACTTCTTTTCCACCTTCTACTAAGGTTTATAGACTGATAAGGACTTAGAGGAAAAACCACTAGGAGACATCAAAGTTAGAAATCACTTGCTATATAGTAAACAGACTCCTGTTGTGTGTAAAAGTGTTTCAGACCGTTCTCAGAGAGAAAAATGTGACATCTATATTACTCCACTTCTCTCTGCTTATGGCTATAATAAACTGCAGTTCATCCTGTCCTGGAACGCTCTTTGAAGAGCTACAAAAACATATTTCAACTCCATCTGCACTCCCTGTCATTGCAGTTGTTTTTCTCTCATTTTTGCCTTGGTAATAGTAAATCATTTTAAACCTCTCATCAACCTCTCTCAGTGAGTCAAATTTAAACCAGACCAAACCAAAAGACTGAATGTTCACCACCGCTTTAATAGCCACAATGGGCACTTTGTCTGTCGTTAAAGGCCAAGAAGGTTGAAGACTATTTACACCATAAGAGCTAGCTGATATACATGTCTGGGGAAAAAACTGTTAGACACTTGCATAATAACAGGCAATTTAGAGTCACCAATTAACACAACCAATATGTCTTTGGATTGTGAGAGGAAGCCAGAATACCCACGCCCACGCAGGAGAACACAGGAAAGCCCTGGGGATTCGAACCTGGAACCTTCTTGCTGTGAGGTGACAGTGCTAACCACAGCACCAGCCACCCTCAGTATTTCAGTGGATTACATGTCCATTTCAACCCTTAAGAACTGAACCATGCACAGTTTGTATACAAATGTGAGAGTGGAAAGGTTTTCACTCATTTTAAAGGTTTTTCCTCCAAATTCGATGGCTGTGTTTGATATGCGGGGGTGGTGTATTACCTGGAGTTTACAGGCATGCGACAGGGCACAGAGTCCCGGATGCAGGAGCTGGTGCCCGGGTCGGCAGGCTCCACAATGACGAAGGGCCTCTCCTCCAGGGTGACCACTCTGAGGTGTTGGGAGTCATCCAGAGGCTTCAGGAAAGAGCCGTAACGAGACCACGGATGGTAACGTAGACGCAGGTGTCCATTCTCCCACCAGCCAACCTGGAAAACACACAGATGACCAGGTCCTCAGCTGTTAGACAACTGTGGCTAAGACACACAGCTAATCACATCTCTATGTGTAAAATTTTGCAGTTTAATACCTGTGCAATTGTGGACATGCTTCCAGAGTCAGTTAGCTAATTTGTGAGTTAACTGCTTTGCTGTTAACACACCTGACGTGGACACAAATGTAGTCATAGTCACTTCTGTATAAAATTTGTCAAGACATCTAGGTTAAAACTGGGATTGTTTTAGGTACACTTTTTATGACTTAACATTCAAACATTCATTCAATTCAGCCTAGTTTTAATGTTGACGCTTGACAACAATGATATGCTTCATTAGAAGCTTCAATAATTTGTCCACAATCCCCTCCACCCCCTGAAAGAGAAGTTTGTATTAGATGTTCAAAGCAGGCTCCTCGAGTGTGATATGGTGCATTATGCTGCTTCCCCTCCCTTTCAAACACAGAGACGTAGCCACTGACTATCCTTCTTTGACATTCTACTTACCTGACTCCTCACCCATGAGGATGTCAGTGTAATAGTTTTCTAAATTGAAGATAATACTGTCAGTTACCTATTAGTCTGTGTTTGGTCTCGTTGTCTCCATGGGGGATTTCTATATCCTGACCTCTGTATGGAAAGCCTTAAGGGACAACACTGCAAATCACTGAATAACAAGGGCCTGACAACTCTGATAACAACTTTGTAAAGTTTGTGACATGAAGACAACAGGTACCTCAGGACATCTGTCCATTTTATTGTAGATTATCATTGCTTGATTCTTCTGTTAACTCAAGCTTCTAATCGTGCACTTCTTTTACCCATCTTCTACAGCTGTATGCTTTCTCCTGCACTGTTGGGTTTCACAGCACAAACAGTGAGCTGAGCAGGACATTTTGGTTTGTGAGTGAGATAAAACACAACCCAAAGCTTGCGTTGTGTAACGAGCGGTTTGTTCGTGTTTACTGAGACAGGTACTTTGATCCTGCAACATGGTATTTTGAAATACAAATTAAGACTAAGACGAGACAGTTTACAGTGTCACAGTGACCTGCATGTGTAAATAAATCTGTTCACACTGAGGATGTTACTGGATGGATGTGCAACCACAACACAGCAAATGTGTCTGGTATTTTGTCATTTTTTAGCTGTGGTGTCGTATATTTAGACGTTATTTGCATATAACCAATTCTCTTGTGGATCTCCCTGATGGTGCCAGACGTGGCTGCTGGGATTTGTGGAAAAAGCAAACAAAGCCTTTCAAACACACACATACGCAGTTTTTGTCACTTGTGAGGACATTAGACTGACGTTAACCTTAAAGACCACATGCCAGACCCTTACGCTAACTAACATCTTGACATAATCTTCATCACCCTAAAACCAGGTCTTAAAACAAAAAGCAAACGATTAACTTTTTTTATAAGAAGTCCAACAATCTGCCTGAGCGACTAAACATGTCTTCTCATAGTTGTGAGTAAGTATTATGTCTTTAGTCATGCAGCTCTGTATTGTCTTATTTAGATCAAATTCATTTTAAAATCCTCTTCTTCTTAATCTTCTTAATGTGCATTATTTAATAATGAGCATTTGATCAAGCGTTTGGTCAGACATATTGACCATATTACACATTACCTTTCCTTACCCTTCAGTGTAAACATGTTATATAACAGCAAGATCATTTTGTCAGTTGATACCCTACAGGTCCACCTGGCAGTTAGGGGGTGTAAATACAAAAAAATTATCTTTTCCAAACAGATGTTAAAACTGGATCAAGCTTTTTTTTTTTTCTGAGACCGTAGGTTAGTCCACATAAGACACATACATGCACAAAAACATAATCCCACACACACAGGAACCAACAAGACCAAGAGATACAATTAGGCACAAAAATACAAATAGGTGCATGGCCACACATGCACATTGTTATTCATAATTATTCATTTTGGCCACTTTAACGCATTAACACAAGGACCAGAGATACAGACAAAAGATCGATGTAAATAGCAAATTTGCAGCACCTGGCCCTTTGGACCGACCTCACTCACTGTATCTTTTATGCACTTTCTGTTTTTCACTGTCTCTCCTCTCCCTCTCCCTCTCCCTCCCTGCTGCATAAATAATAATAGCCAGATCCAATACTTCATTATAGAAAGACATGATAATTTGCTCTGCCATGCTCATTTGTCCTCCAATTCACCCCCTCTAACATGTTTTGCATTAACTCAAGTAAATGCTTTCTGCTGCTCTTTAAACACAAAAACACTCACATTCATATACACACACGCACTCTCTCAGACACACACAACCCAGACAAGAGCTGAATCCCTGGATTGTCAGCCCAGCAGAAGGCAGGAACAGAGCATAATTTGATATTTTGTGGTTCTCAGTTTCCATGGAGCTCGGACATCAAAATGTTATGAGACTTAATGACAACACCAACATTAAATCCAACTTAATAAAAAAATAAAATAAAATCACCAAAATAAAGAACAAGGCAAACTGCAGCACATATGCAGAGATGTAATTCCATCGTGAAGAAATGGATCTCAGTCATAATCATCTCTATAGCCTCTTCATGCCTATCTTTGACATTTCCATTACAATCAATAATCTGAGGTGCACTGCTCAGAGAGCTCAACAGTTTGGGGGACACTACCTAGAAAAATCAATAATTCAATGTGCATTACTTCCAAAATCAACCCCCTGACATGCATTGACTGGAAGACTCATTACTTTTGCAGCCATTTCTCCCAAAATGCTCTATAGGATCAATAATCTGATCTGCTACCCATCCCTTATCAATAATTTGACATTAATTATCCCAAACCATCCAAAAGCTGCTTTACAGAATTAAATGACTTAGAAAGGAATATGTGATTTTCTCTGTATTTTTCTGTCTGATCAGCCACAGTAGCTGCGACAACTCATTGTAACACAACTCTTCTTCTGTTTATTACAAACAAATCACTGCAGCTGCTGCTACAGAGGTAAAACTCATCACTGTCGGAGCACCAGAGGACCTTTTCATACAAAGACCAAACACTCAGTGATGAGAATAGCAATTGTTAAAACTGTTCTAACCTGGGAATAAGCTGAATCACAGTCACACAGTTGTCTGCTTCTAGAGTGTAGCAAAACATCCATTCATACAAAAATTCTGATAAATATTCTCAAAGATAAGGACAGGGTGCAATTTTCAGAGGAACACACTAGGAATTATATACTACCACAATATTATCAAAAGAAATTTGAATTTCTCTTTTAACCTAGGTACTTTATAGGTAGTAGACCTCACAGGCACAGCATGGCTGGGGTGGGGCCGGAGAATTCAGCTGAACCAAATGTTCAAATCCACACAGAGAAAGTGCTTATGTCAAACAAAGGCTAACTATCAAAAATGCACACAACGCTATCAGTCTAAATTACTAATTAAATGTAGGTAATTTAGTCACCTCATTCACTGAGCAACTTTAAAATCCTGCAGAACAATAAATTATACAACATGTGGTATAACTATGACTTATGCACTTTAAATTCATTTCTTCATACCTGTATTTTCACCTGGAGGTCCACAGTTGGTGGTCTGGCCCTGAAAGTTTTGTGTGATGGTCCCTGGCTGCTGCATTCACACTGACCCTGACCTTCACTGTTTCCTTCACCTTCACTGTCCCTGCTCTGAGCCTGAGGTTTCTTCTTAATGAAGAAGTCCTGAACATCTCCTTTTCTCAGTTTCATTGTTTAGTCTACTGTTAAAACACATCTACAAACACAATGAAAAACAACAAACTCACGTCGTTACTGTAACAGTAAAGAGTGTTTCCACGGTAACTTAAGAATGCAATTGTATTTTGCTCGTATCTGTATAAATAGAAAGATTTGTGTAAAATGAAACATTAGTTTAATTTTTGCCTTCATATTGCAGTGCTTTTTTGTTTGTATATTCGTTAAAAGTTAATTAATTAGACAATATGACTAATTCACATGCCCCACCATCTTCATATTATTTTCCATTTGGCTGATTTTTTGACTTCTGTAACCTTGTCACACTCAGTATCAAATAGAAAGTTTTATTTCATAAATGTAGTTTTTCAAATTATTATTATTATTGAGTCTCCTGCTGTCTGGACTTTCTGTCTGCTCGTGTCATTATTTATTTTGGTCAGACTTGAACTGTACTGGCTCCTGTTCTGTTTCCCAATGATGACACCCATCTGAGTCGAGGCTCTTGAAGTACAAACACAAGTAATGTTTAACTTTGTTGTTTTCCTGAATGCTAAAAAGTTACAACCAACTCCAATACTGAGGAGAAGAAGAGGGCACAGCAGCTTAGAAATCACTCCAACAGAGAGAAAATACAACCACTTCTCACCTGTAATAATTACTGCAGGACTGGCAGCCATTTTATAAACAGCGGTTCATCAATAGTGGTGCATTCATCCATGAGACTCCTGCTAGTAGTGGATTCATTACTACTTTTAAGTGATTTCTGGTTCTATTTTCACTCTGCCAGTCCACTCTGTGAGTGCAAAACAGCTGCAAATTGTTCTGAACTGAAGTGCAGAAATTGGTCTCTGAGAAAAATTGCTTATAAACTCCAACTAGCAGCAGAACTGAAATATTTCTTAAAGTATAACAACTAAGGGTGTCAACAGAACAGAAAGAAAAGTTTCATTGAATGTTTTATTTAATCAATAGTGTCTGATCCACACTGCTTCAAAAGGTAGCTCTAGGCTCATTCAAGGTCTAGTTAAGGTACTGTATTTTTAATTCTCATTAAATATGAAAACATGAGTTCAATGAGTACCGCACACTGAAGGGTGGAGACATGGACAGTTTAAAATCCAAGGTCACATCCTCTGGCTATGCCAAGGATTTATCCTAAAAAGTGGAGCAATAGTGGAGATTTAGACAAATTAGCATACTAAAAAATGGTGTATTATAGGGATTAATTTTTCTCATTTAATACCTATTTAAAAATCCTGCCAACACTGCAGCTTTAACAAGGTGATGTAGTGGGTAGATAAGCTTGTCAGTTGAATATATGTCTTAGATAATGTCTCATCGCTGCTGATTATGTGTGTGATCATTGATCACTGTAACTATTATCATGCTTTCTCATTAGTCTTCTAGTCTTATTGCCATCTTACTTTGTCTACATGATATTTTGATATTTCATGAATTGAAGGTTAAAGTATTGATCTTTGTGAATAAAAGCTGCTGATGAAATCTACAGCCATGCTCAACCAACACATGAGTCTGCCGAACTGGGTTACCTTCAGAAAAATGATTTAACAGAAATTGAGCTAAAACATCAAGTGAAAACTACTGGAGTGACAATACTACTCTGCCATGAGTTTTAACTTGAGAATGAAGCTCTTTAGCAGAAATGCCTTGTGTTATTTGCCTATAGAATGGTCTTCTATTAGAGAAACTACAAACTCTATTGGTTGGAAGTCCAGGCCAGGAAGTCAGTTTTAAAGCCTTATAAAGTACGGGCTGAATCATTGTAACCGATTAACAGTTCTTTCAAATCCCTTCGGTTGATATACTGTGATCATCCTGTGTTGTGGGGTTGTAAAAGTTTTATTGCACCTTTACACTAAACTGAAATGGGATTCAGTTTTGTGTGCTTTAGAATTACAGCTCTCCTGTCAGGTTGATGAAAAATCTACCTCTGCTTTCTTGTCTTATTCGCTCATTGATCCACTGTATAATTCACTATTTATGCTTCGGCTCCAGGAACAAACAAATGTTAGATGACTTGCTGTATTGTTGCATCATGTTACACCTAACTTCATAAAACCCACAGAATTACATGTTCAAAAGCTGGTATGAGAGAAGGCACAGTTGGCTGCATAACAACAAAAATCAAACAACTCAAGAACCCTTTTATTTCCACTGCAATCTGCACTGAAGCACAAATACACAAGAACAACTTGATAACATAATATAATGTAGAAAAAAGAGCATAAAAGAAGAAGCTACTAAAGTAAAGGTTAATACTAACAATATGGAACAGGAAAGAATTATCCAACAAAGCTTACCACAAGTTAAATGAGAACCAGTGGAATTTCTTGGGGTTATCTGAAAGATCTAATGTGAATATGGCTCTGCGACAATATCACTTCTTAAATGGAGCTGTTGGTCTGCCTTCATGGTTTCCGCTTTGCTATGTACCATGCATGGAACATTTAGCCCCAGCATCACTACTCATGCATCCATAAACACGTGTGTGCACGTGTGGATACTGTGGTATGGAATCCTTTAGAATTGCAGCTGTTTTGCAAGATATTCATGCCATTAAAATGTAATGAAATTAAACTAATTTTGGGTAAAATACTGTTCTTATTAAATCAGGTTTAGTGGAAGAGAATTCACTTTGCATGTGCTTGAAATGTGAGGTGGCAACACAGTCACAGTCATGAAGGAAAGTCATTATTGTGACGCTTGTAATGTAAATTAGCACAGTTCAGTGGGTATAGCCATTGTTATTTCAAAGTTAAACATTTTATATGGTCAACAGAAACTAACCGTCGGTTAGGACAGTTCTTGAGTTCTCAAGTCCTGGTGGAGATAGGAAGATGCTACAATAGTTCACAAAATATGATCTCTGCCTAAAAGCAAGACTGAAAAATTCATCTCTGTGAATTTTCCCGCTCTGAGACTCTTGATAAATATAGTCCCAGATCTTCCTACAAGCTCTACAGTCGACTCTTGTTCAGCTGCCCTCAGGTTTCTGTGCTCTGCAAATATACTCCATGATTCAGTTCAGGAGAGGTTAATTCAACAAATATACGCCGGGGTAACAGGGGTGTTCAGACAAATGAGGTTGAGGAGCAAGGACTCGATAGTTGGGGTCAAGTGCTTGTTGCAAGTTGTATGGACATTGCTTGTTCTTTGGCCATAAGCTGACAGGTCACAGGCAACCTGAAAATCTTTGCTTGGAAATGACAGACAAAAACATAATGACATAACAGACTCAAATTAAGTCCATTCTTATTGCACTACTGGCCCAAAACTGTTGACAATCAAATTTTGTTTGCATCAGCAAACCCTTCCACATCTGTATTTTGAAGGATTTTTTTTTTTTTGTGATATTTGGCTGCAAAATGCACCGGCTAGTTGCTAACTTTGCCTGTTTGCCATTTAGTGATGCAAAAGCTAGCATCAGGTGGGCTTTTAGAACTTTCTTTGACAGCAGTGGTAGTAAGAGCAGGAGGAGTGAACCCAAACTGTAAAGTTGCAGGTCCAGGGAGCCAAAACACTGAACTGAAAGACACTGAAATGCTCTGTAGAGTCTGCTCAGACTTGAATGATAATTCTCTGTGGGTTTGTCAGTGTCAGCAAGCCCCCTTTAACATTAAACATAGTCATTTGCTGACATAAAAATATTAATAATAGCAGCTATAAGTTACTCAGTTCTTTGAGCAGTCTATGAACCAGATCATAAGTATAGCTTGGCTGCAGCAGTTTCCAGAGAGGAATCATACATTGTTTAAAATCAACAATCCTGAGACGGGTTTCCTGTTCGAAACATGACATGGCTACCCTGATGATTTTCTCTTAAATTCACCTGAACATGAGATATGAAAGAGCAGCACAGGAGTCATCTTTTGAGAGCAGCAGTGCAAAGTAAACCCTTATCTGTCAATTTTTCTGCTTCCTGTAGCCAGTTTTTCTTCCTCTATCTTTACCAATTCCATGGAGCACAAGACAGTAACCTATGTCTTCTGTCAGTATCTCAGCCTTCATTCAGAAGAAATTCAATACAGTAAAGGTGAGAAAATGGCAGAAAAAGGCAGAAAACCTGACTATGATTCCAACAGACGGAGTAGTGCTTCAGTTTGCTGCCTCCTGCACTACTGTAAGTCTCTGCTCTTCTGTAAGGTTAACTTCTGCCAGAAGACATACAAGCTGGATGTGCTGAACTCAAAAACCAAAGAAAGACTGAGTGAGGTACAGAAAACATGAATAAAACAGCTCACATTCTCCAAAAATAAATGCCCCTTGTTCAGCAATCAAATGATAAGAGGCAGCACTTTTATTTTTCATGAGCACTGCCTATTTGTCAGGTTTTAAACTAAAGTACTGTCACTAACTTTAATATTTGAAGTCTGAATCTTGCTCTGAGGCGTGTTATCTTCTGCAAAACAAGATTGGGGTCAATTTCAGATCGCAGCATACGTGATGTATAAAATAGTGCAAACCCCCCCCATGCCCAAACACCACCATTCACTCCAAGGTTTTTCAGATGCAAATTGCCGACAGTAAGTCAGTTTTATAGAAGTCCAGAGGGAGAAACATTATACAGCATTGTCAAGTTAATGCGTTTTATCATGAGTGTTGACAACTGAAAAAGGGGGCTTTAGAGGCCAGTTCAGATCAAAGATTCACCATGAGACACTGAGAGGGATTGAAACTGGTGAAAAAAGAATGAAAAAATGAGATACTGACCAATTTGACATCTAAAGTGTCTTGCTAAAGATGCAGTTACTATGACAGTGTTTCCCCCAGTGTCTTCAGTTTCTTACTAGTTCCTTGATTGTTTGTTCACTTAATAAACTGCAATTAATTATTTTGTGTAATACAATACCAAGAGATCTGAATTTTGCAATTAAAGCATGTCGTTTTGTCAGAGTTGAAAGCAAATTTGAAGACAGGTGCATTCCCATTCCCCTTTCCCATGATGTCCACATACTTTTGGCCATATTGTGGCTCACTGTGATTCAGTCTGATAAGCCAGGTGTACAGTGCACAGAAATCCTGCTTAGAGAATCTTCTGACATAAATTGAGTTTACTTATTCCTTAAATCCTACTTAATGCACGCTAATCTAAATCCTTTATTTATCCTTCTCATATAGAGCCAAGCTGGAAAACTATACAGCACTGCACCTTTAGGAAGAAGTTCAGCTTTGACAGGAAGGTGAAGAACTACAAACACTTTGAAATCCAAGGGCTCATACTGATGCTGCACTGTTAAAGGTTGATTTTTCCTTTTCGGTTATCATCCTTAAAATGAGGGTGGCCTTGAGTCTGCATTCGTCTGTAAACATATTGAGTCATAAAAGGTCAGGAGCAAATGGAACACAGCGGGATAGAACAAAAAGGTTTACTTGTTTTTCTCAGGTCGAAAGGAGTCTTGAGGAATTGAAAGTGCCCTCGGAGGGCAGACCTTGGATTTGGTGCTATTACTGTACAACTGCTACACATGGCCCCTGACGGACAGGATATTGGACTGTGAGTTAGCGCTGGCTAACAAGGCTGACAAACCCAGAAAGAGTGGAGGGAGAGAGAAGGAGAAGGGGAGGGGGCTTACAGGAGATCTAATGAGATCTGGGAGAGAGGGAGAGGGGGAGAGACACAGACAATGAGACAGCAGAAAGGTGAAACTGAGCAGTGATGAGCTAGCATGTTTGATGGGGTGTGAAATTGCGGCAAGCCAGCACACTATGATAATTAGTGCCAACTCGCACAGCTGTGTACTGACCTCCTCCCAGCCTCTCCCATTGGTGTAAGAGATGACATCGAGCAGCGGGTTGGACAGATAGCCATCACTGTTGAAGGAATAATCCCGCCCACCGATAGATATGTTGGTGAAGTACCTGTGAAAGAGACAGCAGAGCACAGTGGTGAAATAATGAGATGTTTCTTTTCTAACCTACAAGATGAAATCCATGTAAGGGGAACAGGAAATAGGTTGACTGGTCATCTGTCTCAGATCAGTGGAACTAGGTTTGGGTGTGGTATTCAATAATTAAATAAAATAAAGCTGGCATATAAAAATGATGAAACGTTTCCTAAGATAAGGAAACTTCTGCCAGTTGAAAGATGTTCAAGTAATGTATTAACACACAAATGTGATACTTTAAATGTATTCCAAAGTATGTCAATATATGTACTATTTCAAAAAAAGTACACCAGAGAAAAGACATCAAGTTATTGCTGCCCTTACGAAAATATTAGAAGAAGAAACCAAATGAGAAGAGAAAAAGAAAAAAAGCTGAGAAAAACAAAAACAGAAAATGAAGTAAAGTCATCAAAGCTGTGGAGGTAGAGCCAAGACCTTCACTACAGGGAACAAACATCAGGGATTCTGCACTAAAGACAAAACACATTTCTGTTGATATGAGAGGAAATCACATTGTTGAGGTGTAGAGACCATGAGGTGGGACAAACAAAGAACTTAGAGGGGGCGACGCAGAGAAGGAGCAACGAGATTAAGAGCAGAACTCGCTAAAATGTTCCCCTGTCTTTAGCTGAAGTCTTGTGTCACACAACAGCGGGAGGTTTGCAAAGAAGAAAAATATGGGAGAGTGAAGCTGAAAGAGAGTAAACACTGGAGGAGGACAAATACTTGAGAATACTTTTAATACCAGGAAAGACAAAAGCAAAGAGTGTTGGTGTGAAGCAGTGATAGTGTGAGAGAGAATGAGAGAGCTATACCTTTGATGTTTTTTAATGAAACATCTACCTTAAAAGCATCTGGAAAAAAGCACATCAAAGCATCCTAATGAAACCATCCCACATACTCACAAACACACAGGCGACCACACTGAAAGAAAACCTCAACAACATCTCAAATAAGACTTAATCAACTGCAATCTTCAAAACAGACTGAGATATGCACTGCAGAAACCACTTCAGAAAAAGAGATACGCTGTTGTAACTGCAGTCACTAAGCAGTCCAGAATACACCTTATATATTCCTGAGGGGCTAATCTATCAGATTCCACATCAAAAAGATAGTCATGTTGATACTGTGTATTGCTGATATATTCAACATTAGACAGATATAACCAATAACCAGATTAGGAAAGATTTTATGCTTTCTCTTCTGAAAACCAATATCTTTTGCAAAACCCTGAAAAAAATCTGTGCTGCGCAGGAAGTGATGTGTGTCATGTATCCTGGGGTGATTTAATCAAAATTAATGGCAGGGGAAGAACTGAGCGAATAGCAGCAACTATGGGTCTCTACAGGTGAAGACATGAAGAAAGAGAAAGGAGACCTCGAGAGATGTGGCCAATCACCATGTAAAGTGGGAGTGATTGTTGAATTATCTGTTTGGTTTCGAAAACTTCAATCCCCCCTTTAATCTGCTGTAAGAGAGAGGTTTTCAGACACTGCTAGATGACACTGAGGCACTGAGGCCTGCACAATTAAAATGACAGTGACCAGACTTTACTGTGCACACCTGCACAACATAAAAACATTCTGTTTACAATTATGAATTGCATCCATAATCCTCATTGGTCCACAGCGGGACTGCTTGGGTGCAGTGCAAAATGTCCCTCCAGTCATATGTTGACTTTACATTATTTATCAAATGCAGTGGGGAGTAGAAATAATGAAAAACAGCATCAGAGAGCAGCTTACAGAGACAGCAAATCAGGGTATTATATGCATATCCCAGATATCATATTCTGCTTTCTAATAATAAGAGTATGAGCTTATCCCTGCTATTGTACATGAAATATGGTGTTTAGTATTATATAAAAAACACCTCAGAATTCTGAATATGTACATTTGCATTTTAGGTGTTAAGCAGAAGCTTTTCTTCACAAGGACTTAGAGTCAAAGAGTGAAATGAGATTCAGTTCCTATAGGTGCAGCTGATTGAAAAGTCACAGTCTTTGCTGCCAAGTTGATTCACTTTGACTCCTCTTCCCAAAGGGGAACTGTTGGGCTCTTTGTCAGCCACTTTAAATTTTAAAGAAATGGTCAGTTCACTAACTGGCTGAGAGAAAACTTATCTCATGATGTGCTAATGTGGTCTTGGAGAATATGTGAGACAGACATTTGGCTGCATTGTTTGATATGCAATAGATTCAGAAAAAAGACCTGAATAGCTACTGCTGCTCGTCAAACAAACAAACAGTGTGAGCCAGCAGAAATTCTGAGGGTGAATAGATCGTGAAATTGCGCCATGAACTCTGGCAAACACATGCAAATAGAGCATCAACAGGAAAGTCGAGAGGATGTGTAAGGCTGCTACCTGAATTTCTCCCAGCTTATATTCATATACATTTCTACCTTACCATGTAATCGTACCGAGGGCCACAAACTTTCAGCAACCTCATTTAACTCAACATCTATAAAGTGTGTGGTGATAAACACCACAGCAGCCATTACATTAGAGTAATACTGGAATATCAATGTGCGTGTAATCATGTCGGCCCGCAGCAGCTGAAATAAAAATACAGCCAGAACACAATCAGTGCGTCAGCTACAGATGTAATCTCACACACCATGCAATCTCTGAGGGCACTTTGACAAGAAGGTACTTGTGTCTCTGCTTCTGCATTCATGTCCACCCATTTTGTGACTGGAAAGTGTTTGGTTTCCCTGGCAGGAACTTCGTAGGAGGAGACCTCCAACCTGCCACTGCAACCACAAGTGCCTGATGTTGCCTGACATCTGGAAGGCCCACGAGGACTCAAGTGTGTCTATTTCATCTGATTTTACCCCAGAGAAAAAACATCTGCCTTCAGGCTCAGAATGGTACAAGTCACAAGTGTCTCAATCCCTTCTGCCGGGCAGTGCCAATCTGCAGCTGAGTGTGGGCTATAATCCTGACTTCTGTTCCTTTCACCTCCTCTACCCTTTACTCTTCACCACTCCTCTCTGCTTCTGCTTCCTCCTTCCACCCTACCATCTCAAACTGTCCTGATTTCTCCCTGTGGAAGATACAGTACAGTGCATAGGAGCAGCGAACCAGAGGTGACAGCAAGTGGAAAGAAACAGCAGGTGGGGGAGGAGATGGAGAGAGCAAAATGGCAAAAGAGAAGATGGAAGAGAGAGAGACAGAGAGAAAGGGAGAGAAAGAGGGACAAGACAGTCAGAGAGGGGGGGAAAAAGCAACAAAAGAGGGAGACAGATGCAGACAGGGAGAGACTGTGTGATACAGAGAATGAGAGAGGCAGAGTGTGTTGCATTGCACAGAAACATGAGCTGCTTCACTGAGAGGGGGAAGCATCAAACAGGTTCGCTACAGGCACAATCCAACAGCTGCTCCACTCACATAAAGGAAAAATTCAACGAATACATGTCAGAGTTTTAGCATGTCACAGCAACCAGTATTATCACATCCATGTTAAATCAGTGGTATTGTTATTATAAACAGACAGACAACAGAGCACTTGCCCTATTCATCATTTTACCAGAGAGATGACACAACACATTCTGTAATGTGCATAACCCATCCACTTCACAAGTAATACACACCTGTCATTAAATGCAAAGCTTCAACTCCCTGGTACATTGTGTTATATAAATGCATCAAAGATTGAAATCACCACTGATCCAATAAAAGCAATAACACTGGCTTTGAGAAAGGAAGCAACAGGGTTTAAGGGAAATGAGGAGTATCTGAGAGAAGTCTCAGAGGTTCAAAAACTCACTGTTTGTAGCATCTCAGTTTAAAACCGTAATCTTTGAGATCTATTTCTCTATGTTGGTGACATTTTTCATAGAAAGCTTTCATTTCTTTGTGGTTTTTGTCCTGTGCCTTCCACTTGTCAATCAGTTCGTCCCCTTGCGTGAGCTCCTTGAATTATCTGGTAATAGAATTCGCATTTCTGTATGTAGCTCTCTATTCAGTCTGGTAAGCTGTCACTGCTCAGGCTAACCACCCAGGTCTTCTTCTACTTGTACTGTTGCAGCTGCAGGAAACATTGTCCCAGAAGCTACTGACTGACAAGCTCTTTCTTACTGTTCTCTTATAGTTTTCTTTCATGTATTGTCTTGATGCTCAAGGCAATTATCACATCATTATGGTATGTTTGAACGTATTCTTCATAGAGATTTCAAAGAAAAAAAAACAACAACTTATTCTTATTATATTTATCTAGATAAATAATTGCTCCAGTTCATCCCTTTGTAAGTAAAGTACATTTTAATCATATCTATACACAGAGTCTATACCCTCACCTATCTTCTGGCAGGGGGTTAAAATAAATATCCCCCAATTCAATGTAAAATGTTTGATTTGATCCTTTTTATCATGATGGTTTTGTCTCCTATCCAACTCAAGATGTTCCAAATGGCGATGTAAGGCTCTTGTCTGATTACATCATTAATCAACCATTTATACATTTTGTGTTTTGTCATTTCATTCATTCATTAAGTCCTACATTATATTCATATTAACACATTTCTTTTTGGGAATGGAGAAAGAGTATTTGCCCCCACAGGTCTGTCAAATCTATCTTGTCACACCTTGTTTGAGGCCATTTCTTTTTGTCACTATTTTTCATAGATGTAGCTGTTTCCTGGCTCAGACACAAAAATTACATTTGCATTTGTAATCCCACTTTATGAAGCTCACACTGGTTTGTTGTTGTTCCCACTAGGAGAAGCGGTCATCTATGAGCACAACACCAGACCTATCTGAATCACTGACCTAATCAGAGATGTGGGCTGTAGTTATTCAACAGCATCACTTGTGCAGCTTAGCTTTCATAAGCTGCATAAAGATCAAATAACTGCTTTTCACTTACATTAGTCATTAACAAAACTGGGATTAATTTCTGTGAAAATGTCACAGAACATTACTTTAAATTTCTTCTGTAACCCAGGAGGTAGAGGAGGGGAGGAGGGAGCGAGAGAGGAATAGAACAAAGTGAAAGAGTGAGAGAGAGTGAAGCAGGAGGTCGAGAGTGCCTCAGTGGGAGATGCTGTTCTCATTCTGTATTATACCTACACAACAGTAGAGCTGAGACAGAGCCTGATTTAATCATTGAATTCATTACTGAGACACGTGACAGGGGTGCATCAAACAGAGGGGGGGGGGTGTTCCCTGTGGAATTAGTACCTGTTTTATTACTTTACAGACTGAGAGAGAAGAAGAAAAATTAGATATCAGGAGAATAACAAGTATAGAAGAAGAAGAGATAAAGGAACAGAAAGGCAGGGAAAAAGCAATAGAGAGGATTAAACCAAAGGAAGAGAACTGGGCAGACTGACCGGGGTTTGAAAGCAATGTTTCAAGATACAATGGAAGGTAAAACTCTGCTCACCCCAGTTAATCCACCTTTTCATTCACAGGAATAAAGTTTAGCCAGACCTCCATCTGTTCAAGCTCTCAGAGGTCTTGAGAAAATCTTGTCACAATAACCTGGTCTGTGGAAATCCTGAGGTGGATGTGTGATGATTCACTCTGATGACACATACAGATGGACTCATATAAAGGACACTGTGCACCTGGTTGAGTACAAATTATTCTTAGTGTAGATATCGGCAGCCTCACTGTGTCCCCACCCACTTCTCACTGTCTTTCAGAGTCCCCCAAATAACCATATTCAACATGAATTGCCTCCATATTGGAAGATTTCCCACATAAAGATTTACATTCACAATACCCAGTGCCAATGCAGGAGACAGTGTGCCCTTTATGCAGCACTGGAGGTCAGACTGTGGGATGGGCATATTCTGAGTCCAACTTTCATGCAGGAGACCACAGTTTGTGTCCCATCACAGACCAGCAGTTAACATTCAGCTTTTCATTAATCATGACCACAGAATTTCCTGCACAGATATTGTGGAAAGTTAAGTTTTTCTTAGCATATATAATACTCTATAATCTAAAGTCTAATCTAAATGTAGACAACTTCTTGTCTTAAGGGGCAAAAACCAACATTCTTCCAGCAGCATCAGTTACTTTTTGGCCACTAGGGGGAAGAAGACCCTAAAAATAAGCTGACAGGTAAACAATACTGACATATTATCCAAATCAATAAACTGTAAACTTAGTATTCACTTTACTTCCAACTTTGGTTTGATCTCCACCTAGTCCTGAGACAAATATCTGACTCTGTAGCTGCTAGATGTTCCGTTTTAATTACAAGCTACTCTGTGACTGATCCATATACTAAATGTGCTGTAAAAACAAAGTTTGGGATTATCACTGCCATTTATACAATGTTTCATGTTAAAAGACTGATCAGTCAGTTTCTGGCCTCAGTGCTTCTCACCTAGAGTTTCTCACATGGTGATAAGCCTGTTTTACCTCACTGTTCTGCCATTGGTCCACTGTCCTCTCTGTTGGCCTCTCTGTTTTTTCTGACCAATCACACCGAATGCCACCTCAGCCTGGCAACTAAGTGTGTGTGCAGCTGTGTGCACTGCAGAATATTAAAATTACACACCAAAAATAAAAAGACTGTTGCCTTTGTTGTGCAAGCAACAGATTTACAGATTCCTTGATGTGAAAACAATGAATCAAACCTGTAAATTGCTCTGTTTATTGGTGATTTCAAAATAAAACAAACTGATCTGGTTTTTTTTTTTGTTTTTTTTGTTTTTTTATGGTACTGCTGCCTAATGATGGGAGCCAGCAGTACTGAGCCTGCATGTTGGCATAACCAGTGTCTGGCCATCATTTTATTAGGACTTACTAATGTGCTGAATGAACAGAAACAAATATAAACAGACAGATCTACTGGTCTCATTAATTTCCTGCAGGGTTAATGATATTTAACATGTGACTGCTGGTAAGATCTGGGGTTCATCTATGCATTGATGGAATGCAAAAGGGCTAATCTAAATATGTTTTCCATCTCATCATTTCTATTTCAATGAAATTTGATTCACCAAAAAACTGAAGCAGAGAAATAGAAGTCTGGATTTTGATGAGTATAGATTCATCTACAGAAGTTGGACTATACAGTAGAGACAGATAAAAGGAACTATTTAGGGAGGACTGGAAAAGACATATGTGTGCCTGTCTGTCTGTCTGATATGGACTTTGCACTAATGGTTTACAGTCCTGCTCTAATAAGCACCAAAGATCTCACCGGCTGGTGTGAATGTGAGTGAGCGTGTGATTTTCCATCAGTGGAAACATTCAGCCTCTTTGCTGCCTGTTACGAGAAAGCTTTCTGTGTAACCATGACAACTTCTTGAAAAGTAAGAAGAGAGTGAGAGATGGTAGAGAGTTAAACAGAATGAGATGAAAAGAAAAAGAGCGTGAGGGATGGAGAGAGAGAGAGAGAGATGGGGGGGTAGAGATGTGCAAGTTAGCTTGAATGATCAAGAGCCATTTCATGCTTCATGTAAGTCTTGGATTTGTCAGCGTTTATTCTCGATTCTCTCTTCATCTTTATATCCTCTTATCTGTCACTCTCAATCTTATTTGCAAGAATGTTGATGTTACATTAAAGTTAAATTATATGTTACAGAATATACATTTTTCAGGAGGAGAGAAAAGACAGAATAAATAAATAATAACAACAAGCAAAGATCACTTCTCTGGTCTATAGAGTATATGCCATAAGTCAAGATCTGCCATTCATCAAACATAAGAAATTAAATCCTGTAAGGTTGCTCAACTACTAAATAATCTCCTTTATCTTTATATGTTTTAACTGCTACATATTTAACTGGAATATGACTATATTTTATCAAGAGGAAACTGAGGCACAGTATAAACTGAAATCCCCACAGAATCTCAAAGGAGATGGACTGTAATATGGGCATGAAAAAAACAGGAGTGAATCTCAAACAATAGGTCAAGGAAAGCTTTCTGCAGGGACACGTGCCATACAATGAACATAGGCATGAATTTTCAATTTGTGCATTACATGACGTATGAATGAGTGGTTTCCAGTCAACAGGGTTACAGTAAAATGCACCATTTACCTTATTCATGTGTGGAAGTGCACTAGATGTCCTTAAGAAACCACAGGCTACCATTCCACTGTTGAATTTAAAAGCTGATTCACTGCAAAAAATTAATTTGACTGTGTATACCAGGTTGCAGTGAACATTAGCTGTCTACACTAACTGTGTTAAAAAATGCCTGTTGCCAAGACAGGAATGCAATTACTGGACGATTCTGCAAAACTCTGGATTACCTTCAATGAAAATATTTTTTCTATGTCCATTGGCAATTATTTTAAAATTCTGTGAATGTATGACACTGAACAAAAATCATGAGGTACAGAATCTAAATAAATTATGTCCATCTTCACCCACTGTAGACATGACAGTGTGACTGCTATACTGAGAAAATGAAAGGTTAATAAGTGCTACCATGGTATGTCTAAGTGTAATCTGAAAAAGTGGACCTCAGGTGGGAGTTAGGAGGCCAGGACAGGGAGGAGCCTTGATAAAGCTGACTAACCACAGACCACATCATTCAGTTCTGACTGGTGAAAGTTAGTGAACCACAGAAAGACCAGCAGGTTGTTTGCAATCAATGGGCTGGCGATCCATTGCTGTGAACCTTAGCTCCCATCATAATTACTGCAGCCACTAGAGGTTATCTAATAATAAAATGTAACTATGGGCTTGTTTTTTACAGCATAGTCTCCTCATTCTATCTGCTTTGATGGCCAGGGTGTGTCATGTGTCATGACTTTGTGCATGATAAAGGTTTTCTTGAGCTGTTTGCCAGCCACAGTGGTGAACCATGATACATGCCATTTATATTTGTTATATAATGACAAAATTGTATTATATTTTTATCTTCTCTGTGCAGCAGGTCAGGTCTCTTTTTTTTAAGGTTGTCTAACTTGGTTGGTTGGATTTTTGTGCTAATTTCATGATGTTGCCCTGATGCTCCATGTTATTGAGCTAGCAGGTATGATGGGTGTTAAATCAAATCATTACACTCTTTCACTCCATCTACCTCTCTTCCTTTCTCTGTTTTCCCGATGCACCAGATACAGCCAATTAAGCTTCCATTTTTACATTTCTCCCATTTTCCTCTACCCTATCATTTAGAAGGCTGACCGATCAGAGAGTTGCTAAATAAATAGATGGCTGGCGTGAATGAATTAACAAATAAATAAAAGCAGCATATACTCAGTTGTTGTTGTTTTTTCCAGCATCCTTCTCTCTCTCCCTCTCCCTCTCTCCTCTCTCTTGTCCTCGCTCAATCTTAAGTTCTTTTTATTGACTGAGATGATTCACAGTTCATGAGTTTCAATGACAGAGCTGCTGTGGGTTTGAATCCCGTCCTCTGGAACCGAACACACCAGCAGAGCTGTCTCTCCTTTTGCACTGTGGAGAATAATGTTTGTATTTCATGCTATTGTGCACACACACACACACACACACACAGTGTACGAGAGGAGGCCTTTGGCAGAACCAGACAACACAAATGAAAGGCTTGAGACCACAAACACCAGAGGGAGGGGGCCGCCTGACAGAGATGTAAAGGCTATCATGACTCCTGTGTGACTCATAGATTCTGCGGTGAAGGAGACTGGGGGAGCACAGAGTCTGTTATGTGAGATTTAACTGGCCTAAATGTGGCTCTTTAATAGTCATAAATCATTACAAGATTCATTGTGAGACATTTTAAGTTGTCAAGAGGACTGTCAGTCAGTAACAGCCTGAATTTTAAATAGCAAGCCACCAGGGAAGATTTGAAGAGAACTTAGTTGGACTGCTTTGAGGCAAACCAAGAAGCTCATGGGAACAAATCCATCCATCCATGCTATAATGTATACGTCCATTCCAATGAAATGTGCTAACCAGGAATACGCACCAAAAATATGCTCATGTTTCTGCATTTTCGGGCCCATAGACCATGACCATTACAGTCCTCTCTGGCTGAGCTAGTGAGAGGCCTGCACACACTAAACTGCATCAACATATTTTACTGATACAGCTCTTCAAGACCCAATGGCTTAAACTGTGATGATATAGAGTTACTGTGTTTTGCAACTTAAGTGTATGCAGTGGTTTCCAGCTATGTCTTTGACAATAATTGGATATAGAGGAGAAAGTCTGTTTGGGCCCTCACATGTGACCCACAATTTCAATTGTGGCTACCACATTAAAATCATCACATCTTTTCCTGGAGGCTTTCTGTTGCTATTTACCCGTAACTGGAACTGAGCAAGCGATGTCCAAGGGCCCAAAAAGAATAAAGACCATACTCCTGGATTTCCTATCGTACACTGAGGCTGAAGTCATTGGAAATGGAAGAAAAGAAATGAAAAAAAGCCTTCATTGTTTCTTTGATACTTGAAGCAAGAGAGTTTATAAAAGTATTGTGTCGTTTTGTTTGTTAGCCTGCAAGACCATTTTTCTCTCAAGACATTTTATTGATAGGAAAAACAAAATTGTGATGAAACAAATGATGGCTGAAAACATTTTAACAGAATTGTACACTGTCTGATAATGCCTCGATGGTGGAGAGACATTAAAGTAATTTCCTCAAGTACTACACTTTTGAGATCACTTCTCTGTCTATGGAGATATGCAAGTCAGGATCTGCCATTTGAGGTAATCAAAACTTTATTACAGTCCATTTATACTATTATCTACTTCAAGCTCACAACATTACCTACATTTTTGCTCATTATTTTTACAGACAGCTATAGTTACACTATTCTTTTCAGGTTTTGCATGAAAAGGATATGAAAATTATTAAAAATACAAAATATTTGGATTAAATAGAAGTGATTCCCTAATCTTTTTCAGCCTCCTTAACCCCTTCCAAAAGCAGTGTCTAACTGGGGTCCTTCTCATGTTTCAGGGCCCAACCACTATACTTTTAGAATCAGAAAGGACAATTTAAGTGTATGTAGGTAATTAAAAACTAGCCTGAGCTTAATACTTTACAAATGTTTCCTGATATTAATATGTTTTTTTAATACATAAGTAGGGGTTTGAATGCAGGACTCATTTGACAGGATTTTTGAAATCTGGTGCCACACACATCGTGTATTGGTACTTTTATTTGGAGTGAATACTTCTTCTACCACTGTAACACAGGACATGAGAATAGAATAAAGCCCATCATAAAAATTGTGCTTTCGCTACTGACAAACAAAAATGTCTATGAAGGGCGATCCCATACTACACCGTTTATTTGACACTGATACTGCTGATGTGTGAAATGTAATTTCAATACGCGATCTTTTGCTCTGACAACTCCAGCAAATGAGTGGCTTAGTGATGATTAAAACAAACAATGGTGTGATATGGTGTGAATATGCTTGCAATCTGTGATGATGCTGATTAATGAAAAGATCCAGTGAGCCTTGACCCTCAATTAGTCACCGTTGCCAGATGTCACGGGCGAAACCTGTGACTATTAGTAATAGAAAAGGTTATTTTTTTTTTTTCTTCTCTCATTAAAGTACAATTCATTCCAAAACAATTCTTGGTACTGAGAAAACTAAGTTTTCTTCATACGCTTTTAAAGTGGGGTCATACCAACCCCTTTACATCTGCCATTTATTTCTTTTTGGTTGGATAACTAGGAATAAAGGTTATTTTCTTTTGCTCGCGCCACACACAGCTAAGTCCTAATAACTGCTCTTGTACAACCAGCACATCTGATACCTTCAGGCTATGCGTACTTCGATGGTGAACTCTGTGTTCAGGTAAAACATAAAACAAATGTCCACATCTGTACAGTCTCTACTTGCTGTTTCTGGGTGCAGTAATAGCCAACATGGGTGTAAACAGAGGAACAGAATTGTCAGAAACCTCATTTTTCATTACTCATCTTGTCAATTTAAAGAAACCTGTTTATGCATCACCCTCACCACAGGGTTTTGTCTCTCAGGACTTGTAAAGCAATAATCACTGGATGAAAGAGCACTGAGGCACTGATCAAACAAACTACACATGCCTCCAAAGGACTGTCAGTATTTTCAATCCATAAACTTTCAAGTTTCCCATGGAACCTCTGCAACACAACTGATGCCATAAAGCTCAAGAAACTGTGTAGAGATGGCTGCTATACAAATTATATACTTGATCTTATCTTGGAGAATGAAACAAAAAGCAGTATGATCAAGATTTACAGCTCAGCCATCTCAACAAGAAGAGAGAGGTGGTGCAGAGGAGGAAGCAGTGCTCGAAATTGAGTTGAAATATATAAAACGACTGAAAAAAGGAATAAAATAGAAGATGTTGAATGAAAGAATATACAAGTCATATGCCCTTGGTCTTTCTGATATGTAGCAGAATAATTATTTCATGCTTTGGACTGAAGAAGAAGAGATGCAGGAAAAATCCTGCTGACAAATGAAATTATTCATCGTACAAACTTGATTGCTCACAATAACCTTGAGAGGCGAGAGAAATGTTTGGCTTTTTCAGTGGGATGAAAATGAAATGATATCGAATTGAAACACTCTTCAGTGTGCTGTTCTATTCCATTTCTGATCTCAACCCTCAGATTCTCCTTTTTCCATTGCTCTAACATCCTCTTCCTTGACTCACACCACTGATTTCTCTCATTTCCTTTTTTCCTCCTCCATTTCTTTTTCATCCTCTTCTTTCTTCTTCTCCTTTTTCATTCTGTTCCCTCTTCTTTGAATCTCTTGATTTCCTCTCTTGCCTTCTTTCTGCTCTATCAAATCGATCCTATCTCCTTCTTTCTCCTGTCTTTTTTTTTCTAGTCTCCTCTCGTCCCGGCAGTTAATCAACAAAATGTATTATTGCGGCTTGGCGTTACATGTGTTTCGTTCACATCAGAGCGGGAATGTTTGAGCTCTAGCTGTGTCCTAACTGGGACATGCACAATACCGGAGGAAGGAGAGTATAAGGAGAAATTTATGTAGCTTGAAATGACCCAACCTTCTGCACGAAAACAGGAGGGATATTGGTAAGAGATGAAACACTATTGCAAGTCGTACTATTAACTAACAGTAGTCAAAATATTGAGCCTCTATCTACGCTTAATCTGGCAGAAACGGCGGCTTCTAACAGTGTGGAATTTCATGACACTGGTCCTGACACTCACTATCTGTGGTGATCTTTTTGACAAGTGCATCACCAACTACTTAATAGGCTGATGAATAAATCTCTATCCTGTTCTCTGGAGATCCTCTATGATGCACAAACTTCACCAAACTCATAATCAAAACTATCCCTGTGTAATAAAATATGGCACATGAGTTGTTTGTACAAACAACTTTTGAAGACTACGTTTTATTGTTAAGTGTCATCTGGCAGTCATGTGAGACAACCCTTCAGTTGTTTTGAGCACGAGCTACCAAATGGCATTATGTTTATGTTCAGGTGTCAGACCTCCCAGTAGCTGTTCAATTATAGATGGGACAAGGATGAATTGATGAATGATGGAGTCTTGAACGTGGGGAGACCACTGACAGTTTGCCCATATGAAAACAACAGTCCTTTTAACCGCCTGACCAACTGTAACCAGATAGTGACATTCCTGTAGCCACATGACATGAGGTCCTCTAACCGCCAGCCAAAATATGGAAAAACAGGCTCAACAAGAAGATAACTGCACAAAATACAAGCTGTTTTTTAAACTGGGCCACCCACTTCAAAGTAGTGAAAAAGTAATAAAACCAAATACAGAAATCTGTCATGTGATTACCCAAACTGTAGGAAACTATGCAAGAAAAAAGGTCTTAGGGTCTTTAATAAGCAGAATCAATAACACATTTTCATATTTGGGCAAATTGTTATTTTTTATGCAAGCGAGTAAATTGGTTAAAAAAAAAGCCACCAAAGAAACCAGAATACTAATTTGACACGCATCCGCCTTTTCAAATGAGTGTTCCTTCTCTGCTTTTCTACAGCAAAAATTTACTGCTAATACCATAAAACTTACATCTCTTTGGTCTTCATTACTGTCAGCTATACACATATCACCACAGTCTCCCCTGTAACAAAACTGCACCACACTGTCATGAAACTGAAGGCCAACATGTTACAAAGGTCAAACATTTTGTGAATGGAGCCTGTAATAAAATGCCACATTCAAAATTTCCATGATTATGGTGGGGAATATCTAATTAAACCTATCAACAAGTAAAATAAAGAAACAATTTCAACAGCAAGGTTGTAACCATGTAAATAAAATGTCTGCAGATTAATATTGATTTGCATAATTATATAATAAAGTGCTAGAAATGGAGGGGTGGGAGTGAAGAGGAAAAGAAAAAGGGACACCAGAGAGGGGAGGAAGAGTAGAAGACAGAGAAGGAGGTGATGAGGAGGTAAATGTTGGAAGAGGACTGTAAAGGGACAGGGAAGGTGAGGAGAGATGAAGGAAAATGAGGGAGGACAGGCGGATGAAGGGAAAGGACAGGAGGAAGCTGAAGGCGAAAGAGAGGAAACAGCTGATGAAACTACAGAATGAGAAGGGCAAGTGATGGAGAACCGGGGCGAGAGAGACAATTAAAGAGGGAGATGGTGGAGGAGGAGGGCAGGAAAGAACAAGGAGGAGTGAGAGGAGGCGGAGTGGAGAAGAGTAGCTATTTCAACATCAAACAACATGGGAGGGAATTAATATTCCTTTACAGCTCCATTGCATGTTATAAGCAGGAGTGGCAGCTCGTATTGGGCTACACAAACAAGACACACACACACATTCATATTAGCATACTCCCATCACCACGCTGAATGTGACTACCTTCATTAGCACTGATAGGACAGGTCACAGCAAGGATACTAACTTAGAGTGTATGCATGGTGTGAAGTGTGTGTTTTCACAGGATTGACAGCTGCAAAGAGATGGCGGAGTCACAGGCCTGAGGAGATCCCAGCTCGCCGTTACTGACAACTGGTAATTGGCATACCTTAAAATGCAGCGAGTGGGCACCGCCATCAGGGAGCACCTGGTCTCTGCTCTTCATCCGCGGCAAGCAGGTGAATCCAAGTGGTAACGCAATCCCTCACCGGTCAAATAACGTCTCAGGTAATGTGATTGTTTGCGGCTTCCTTGTGGAGGGAGGCGTCTTGATATTCCTTCCTCCACGGGACAGGTCAGTTGGCGCTGCATGTGGCGGGGTCATGGAGATGTTGTGAGTGGGAATGACAGAAAAGGACAAACTGTGTTTCCCCATATGATAAAGATTTCGTAGCAAGATATACGGCTCTAAAAGACAATGATTTGACAGTTAAAATGGAAAGTGGAGGCTCTGAAAAATTCAGCACAGCCACAGGCAGGCCATGCCAACTATCCAGAATGAGGCTCTATCTATATGAAGACAGTGGGTTTACAGATCAGTGTAATCATTCAGTATGTTGTATCTCCCAAGTCATCTGTTTCAGCAAAAATTACATATAAAGAGAACAAAGATACTACTCACCATCTCATGGGCCTTTCTTCTTTGCCAAAAGCAACTGGGTTTTTTGTTTGTTTTTTATCAAACATTTTCTAGAATGAGCGACTGAGAGATTTACTCAAGTCATTAAACACATGCACTCCAGGAACCCCACGAGAATTAGAGTTACTATTACAAGGTGAGAAAGATATCAATTCAAGTGCAGTCCTAAACACACCCGTATTCCTGTGCAGTTGTACGTGTGTACCTTTAACTATAGATTTAATCACAGCACTGACTTTGACTGAACACTTTATTTACTTAAATAGACTTATATAAATACTGGATATTTTCAGGCGGAGAAAAAAAAACAACACAGAAGCTGCACTGGTATGAGCATAGTGGCAGAACCAGGTGAGATAAGTGCTCAATCATGAGTTAAAGTCTTACGTAAATTAAAGCCGGTTTGAATTAAAAGACTTTACAACATTGGACAGTGACTATAAACATTATTTTATCCTTCATTACTCTAGTCATAGAATGAAATAATTAGAAACACAGTGTTCATGTTGAAAATTATTTGCCAGCGGTATGTGACTTGTATATACAGTATTTGACAGCTCAATGTAGTGCCTTGTTGGTTTCATATTACCCTTATGTGAGTTGAGAAAAGACTTCATTGTAAACTCATTTCCCAGGGTGAAAATGTCTTGTGAAACATGCACTTGCAATGGAAAACTAAAATAGGATTTTCTATTCAATACACTTCTATTTGTCCTGAAAGTCAAAATACCTAGTTCTTTCATGGTAAGTATGAATAAAAAAATAAAAAGTAAAACAGTAAAATACTACAGAGAAAACTAAGCACATATTGACCAGAGTCTCAAATGAGAGGCAGTGGCCATGCTTCCAGTCTCAGTTTGTTGTACTTAGTTTGCCTTAGGGATATTCTCACTGTCACCTTAAACATAAGCTTTGTGAACTTAATTTAATAGGTACAGCACTGCCCTCTGCAGTACTTCACCTACAGGCAGGGCATGATCAGCTGATTGTCTGCCAGAAATTAGCCAGTGTATGTATGTGGAAATGCATCTGTCTTTATGTCAGTTTCTTGTGTGTCTCTGAGTATATGTGTGTTAAGCTGAGTATATACTCGTATCAGTGCACTGACACTCCATGCAGCTGCGTATTGGATTACATTGCACTCACAGCCAGTGAATTAACATGAATAAATCTTTGACTTTTCCTTTCTCCCCTTTCTTTACTTCCACGCACCATTGACCCCTTTCATTTCCGCTATCCCACTTTTTCCTCCTTTCTTCCCTTCTTTTTCTTCTTTTACTTATGCCACCACATGCATGTCGTCCAAAAGTCAGTTATCAATTTACATGCAATGGCACATCAGATGCCTTTGTGTTCATGATCCCCAGAGGCCAAGATGGGAGACAGATGGGCAGGAGAGCAGAGCAGATAGGTAGATGGATGGAGGGAGCACTGGATAGAGTGAAAGGGGATGGGAGGTTGATTTAATAAGCAAGAAGGAAGGAATGAAAAATGAGAGAGATGACAAAGTGGAGGGGAGAATGGGGGGAGGGAGGTGGGGGGGGGGAGGGGGTACATGAATGGGAGAGATGAAGGGAGGGAGTGAGAGAGAGGACTTGATGGAGAATGACTGGTTGGATGATTGAATAACGGACTAAGTGATGGACTGAATGAGAAATAACCAGTTAACTGACTGTGCTACCGGATGACTGAATAAATTAATCAATATATTAATCAAATCACTCAATCAATCAATCCATCAATGGGGCATTTTGTTTTTTTAACTTCCTGTCAGTAACTGCATTCGATTCATCTAAGGGTAAAAGGAGTCTCACACAATCAGCCAGATGATTAGACAGGTTTAATAAAATCGCTGTTTATTTGGAACAGAATATAAAGGTAAAGGAGAGAGGTATTAATATCACTGATTCAACTTTCAGCTACTGTAGTGATTCAACTATTCAACTATTCACACACCAATGACAGGAAGCTACCATGCAAAGTGCAGGCCTCACCATCAGAAACTCACCACAATGGATATTTCTATGATTAGTTTGTTTTGTTTTGTTTTGTTTTTGTGTTAAAATAGCTAATAATGCAAAATCAAATCACACATACCCACTCCATATTATTAAATGACAGATCCCACAACATCATGGGCATTTCTGATTGTTTGATAAATCTGATCTCATTCCCTTTTCTCTGCTTCTTGCCTTCCAATATTTTTAAACCAACTCAATTCATGTGTTTGTCAGGGCCAGGTTGTATGTGGTGTCCATGTACGTCAGTCCTCTTTGATCTATATGATTCATTCAATCAGTATTAATCAGCTCGTTGAGGATGAGTTCAGACCGACTCTCATGCCCATATATGTACCTTAAGCTTTCTCTGTTACATATTAAATTCCCTCTCAATGCTGGCTGTAATGCAGCACTTCCATAGGCAAAGTAAGGTAAGAAAAGGAGAGTATGAAGACCAGACACCAAATCCACAATCCGTTTCATGTGCAAAAGGTAGAACAGGATGATAACAGAATGAAATTCTCTTAGTTACTCACCCCTGCTGTAGATCAGCGGAAAATAACTCCAGCAAAGATCAGAAGGTATGATGCACTAGCCGAAGGCCGTAACTCTGGAAGAAACTCACTCGATTTGGCTCAGTCAGACTCCAAAAGCCTTGTGTTCGCTTCTGCTGAACTTTGAAATGCATTTATGCATGGCACAAGGATTTTGTCTCCCATCTCTTACACTGGAGCCATGCTAGAGAGGGAACACCTCATGGCCAGTATGGTGAGGAAGAATGATGGCAGCATTCAGTAACTCTTTCAACATACATGTGGCGATGAAAAAACCTGAGCTTTTGTATCAATGAATAAATGAATCTTACACTTGAAGCAGATTGCCATAAAGGAACTCTGAGAGACACAGGAAGTGAACAGCAAGTGGAGAGACTGTTTTGCTATTGTTTAATAGCAAAACAGTCCAAAACAGCTCAGAGTGTACAGAGAAAAAGCTGGAGAGGCAACTCTGCAAAATGAAGCCCAGAGCAGGGATGTGCTTTTATGTGAAAATGTGTAATTAACAGGCATCTGTGCCTATTATGCATATTAATCTGTACTGTTTTCTGTGTATCAAGGTCATAAATTAAAAACAGTTCACTCAAAGCAAAAATAAAAAACCCTTGAAAGTTCATAAAAAGGCCCTAAAACTAAAATAATGGCTATAAATACCCACTTAAAACAAATGGTAATTTCCATAATTTCTTGTTGTACTTGTAATTACTTGTGCACGTGTATTTGCTGCATGTTTTTGACTGTATTTGAGAGAAATATTGGACAAAAGGAGAACGACTGCCGCAGGAAGACTGAGAGCTCGTCACATCACTGGTCAGAGCAGATGAGGGGGAAAAACAGCATTAGAGCGGCCATTACCCCTGGCAGAACCATTAACAAAGCCATGGCATAATTACGCAGTAAAGTCAACCCTCCTTTTTAAAACCCCCCAAGCACATATTACCAAAACTCATTCTCGGCCTGCCCTCCCATTGGCTCTTACCGTCTCAATAAATTACCCTGATTGTTGAGGACATGAGTCATGTAACTTTAACTCGACTCCGGGGGATGCACCTCATGTATGTTTAAGAGGCGAGCCACAACATGACGGGTCAGTGCTGACAGCCAGAGAGAGAGACGGCACAGAGGAGGACACAGGGAGGAAGAGATGGAGGGAGAGAGGGAGAGACAGATGTACACCATGGCCAGCAGCTAAGTCTGCCAACTTCTGATTCAAGACATCAACTGTAAACATCAGGTCTTGGTGTCAGTTCTTTACAATCAGACATTTTGCACCAACATTCAACAATCATACAGCAAAGAATCAGAGAAGGCAACAAGCAAAAGGACAGAAAGAAGCAGTAGTAGCCTCAGGAAAACAGAGAGCTCCGCAGGGGCAAAACATGCCGAAGTGAGTTGGGAGCTGAAACTGGAGATCCTATTACTCTACTCTCACACTGTCACAACAGTTCTGTTAAGCAAACTCCATGTACTGAATGCACCAAGCTGCTGTATGTGTGCTGTCATAAGGACATGCAGGAGACCTCTAAGTAGAGATGGAAAAGCCAGGGTAAAAGACACACTAAAACAGAAGATTTCAACTCCTCTTTGACAAAATAATTGTACTGTACTATAAGTTCATGAACGTGTTATACAGAAAGTGAATGTATGTAGCTGTTGTAGCTACTTGGTATCCCATAGTTAGTTGTTTTGGTCATATCATCTTCTGTCAGATTTAAACCAACCAGACAAAACATCAACAACAGACATGGACAATTAAGAAAGATTGTGGTTATGGTTAAAGAGTAAGTAAGAAAAACAAAGCTGAACTCGCTTCTGTGGAATAAAAGGTATATGTCTCTTGAACATCTGACCACTCCAACATCAATCCACAGTTAGACAAATTATTTATAAATGGAGACAATTTCACAGTGAGGCTACTCTCCCTAGAAGTGGGCACCTAATCTGACTCCAAAAGCACAATGCAGAATGCTCACTGAAGAAAAAGGACCTCAGAGTAACAGCTAAAGGTTTAAAAGAATCACTGTTCATGCATCTATCACAAGCAAATCATTGAATAGGCATGTTGTCCGTTACACCATTGAGGAAGCTCTTGCCCTCCAAAAAAATAATCACTGCACACCTGAAGTTTACCAAAGAGCACACTGACATTCCACTATGGTACTGGGAAAATGTTTTGTAGACTGATGAAACTCTGTGTATTTAGTATAAAAAAGGGCACTGAATGCCAACATTAAACAAAACTGATGAATATGCTTCATCAGAGAAACAAATTAAAATGAAAAAAAGAAAGAGGTTGAATATCAGATCCAAGTGGATGCCAGAAAACAGTGTGGGAGAAAGCACAACAGGAACGGCAACAAGATGAGAGAAAGAGGAAGCAAAGGTGTCTCACTCGATAAAGAAAAAAGAAAGTGAATGTATGTGTGAGCTAGAAGAGAGAAATACAGGGAACCCAGACCATTACCACGCCAGGAAGCGCAACAGATGGGAGGGTGACAAGCAGACATGTTGATGAGCAACAAGAGAAGGCGCGAAAGTGAGAGAGAGAGAGAAAGAGAGAGGAGAGAGAATAATAGACAGAAAAAGCACCCTAACATGATGTAGTCTCCTGACACTCTGATCATATTTCCTGTCTTTCAATATAATTGTTTACTTTATCTAAAGGCAAGTGGTACAAAATCACACATGATGGAAGATGCTTAAAATGACCATTTCATCCATCAGATCTGGTGAGACGTGGGTGAATTTGTCCTTTAGAACAATGTAACAGAAAACAATACAAATGGTGTTAAATTGTTTATGTCAGCTGAAATTACAGTAAATTAATTAGCAGTTATACTAATGTAGTTTAAGGTCTTTAGCTCCCTAAGTGTCCTCTGTAGCGGAGTCAGTGTTTGGAAAAAACCCACAACATTTTTCTCACCTATAGTTTTAGATGTATTTTTACTGTTTACACTTGATAAATATTACTGTTAGCTGGTAGAACTGTGAGTGTAAGTGTTACACGAATATTTAATTGAGTTCCAACTCAAAAAGATCATGCTACATAGGCTATATCACTGTATACACTTGGCTGCCACCCTTGTAAGGAAAAGCTTTCCTGCTGTGTGAGGGCATCATCAAAAATTAACAGAAAAGAGGGATTTGGGAGATGAAAATGTGAATAAAGGACAAAGTTAAATGTTTGTGAAGTTTTAGGGATCTCAAAGGGATAAGTATGGAGGGTTTTCTGGTCGTCCTGAATGAATTTGGCTACTGAGGATCACCATGGTGTGGTTATTAAAAAAGTGAGACAGAGAGAGCAGGCGGTGTGACACTCCTCCGCTCCAGATGAGCAGTCGGTCCCCCTGAGGGTTTGAGGTGACTGGCTGAGCTTCAGTCTGACTCTCTTCCTCCACTGCCTCCCTTTTTCTCCCACCTCTTTCTGCCTTATCTTCCTCCTGCCCTCCTGTTTTCATTTGCCTTTCATTCCATCTCCATTTTGCTATTTTTCCCCTCTTCCTCCTCTGCTTCCATTTTTTCCTTGCTCCCTCCTCTGACCCGCTCCTCTCCTTTATCATATGAGTGAAAAAATAATATTACAATATTATAATTAACAGTCAATAATAATGCAATACTGTGTTTCTATATTTGGCCTACTACTTCCATCCAGAGAGAAATAGAAATAGAAAAGATGTTCTCCATTTTCCTAATTCCTGTTATTAGACTGAGCTACATCCTGGCTGTCATATTCTAGTCCTGCTGTCTCCCTGTCTTCCCTCTGTCCAGTCCTCCTCCTGACATCCTTCTTGTCAGTCCACACTTGTGCATTTTACTTATTCAGTTACAATGCACTCCATGTCTCAGTTGTCTGAAGGCATTAAATCCTCCTTAAACCTGTCTTCCCTCCTTCCTCTGCATGTCTGATGAATGAAGTGGCTCTAATCGTTCATATCAGGATAGGACTGTGGCTTTTACCTGGATTCACCCACTCTGAATGGAAGGGGACAGCAATAATGTCCCTCTAAACAGTTGTTCTGAGAAATCAAATCTAAAACTACTTAATTGCTAAAAGGCTTAAAACCTAATTAACTGAATCAAATGGCTGTGTGTAGTTTGAAAGGGGTCACTCAATTTGAGGTGATTGCCCTTCATTCGTTCATGCAATGCACAGAAAACAACAAAGTTGCCGGCAAAAGAAACAAAGACAGCCTACAGGTATTTATGTTTGAGCAGCAAGGGAACCCGCTGTGTCCCGTCGCTTCAATGGAGAAATACCTCTCATTGCTGCTGCTCAATCCACCGGACTTTTATCTCCATCCAAAGCAGACAAACACCAACAATGTGAAATCCTGTTAGTGACGGGGCAAAAGGCAGCAATATAATGGCACCCGAACTACAATGAGAGAAGATGCCTGAGCAGTATGCTTGCTTCTGGTGCCACACAGCAGTTGCACAATTAATGTTAATAATCACCCTAATCTATAAGTATGCTTTCCACTCCATCTGTGTGTTGCTGCGTCTGTCTGTTGCTTGACAACCACTAACAACCACAAAAGGAGGGTGGATGGGTTGGATGGTTATCTGTAGGCTACTAAACACTTTGGTTATACGTAGTGTGTCTCTAACCTTTAACATGTGCTTTATGTTGCCCAGCAATAGCAAACTTTCATCATGCTTTAGTTACCTCAAACTGATACTGTAGGGAAATACAAGTATTAACATTTTCAGATATATTTGTTGCTTCCTCATCCAGTTAATTACAGGAAATGTCCACAACAAGTGCTCTGGCTAAGCTCATCTTAACAATGTGAGTTGAACAGGCTTACATCCTTTTATGCTACTTTTTTCTTCACAAGGACATAAGTACAATTGAAATTGTGAAATTGTCACATTAGCACTTAGTGCACAATATGTTGGTTTTGCTATATAGCATTGACTTTGCTTTGAATGCGATTGTTATGAATTTCACTGTGTTCTGTTGTGCTGCACGCGTTCATTCATTTCATCGAACTGGCTCACATTGCTCTCTGCTGTTGTTGTTTGTAATCTGATGGCTCGAAGCCCCAAAATGATTTCCAAGCAGACAGCCAAATCACTACCATCACCATCATCGTCATCATCATTATCTCTGCCACTGTCTCCTGTCATCTTCATCTTCCATTTACTCCCTATCGCCATCTCTCCAACACTTCTGCAGCTCTGCTTGCCAAACTTCCATCTCACACATTTCCTCTCTCCTCAGTCCTCACAAACGTTCCCTCCTTCTCTTCTGTCTGTACATCCTGATATTTGTGCTGTCACAGTCTGTATACGTGAGCAGCTGGTTGTTCAGAGGATTTTTTGTCTTTTCGGTGAATACAGTCATGCAGCTACGCCGGTGTTTTATGTCTTCTTTGTTAAATAAACATCTGTCTCAGCTGTCAGAGCACACAAAGAGCAGAAAAACTGACTAATGGAGATCGTTAGGAAGGAAAACAGCTCCACCATGTTTATTGTCTCATCTGACTTTCCTCTGTGTGTATGTTGCTTTCAAATGCCTCTTATTTTGTGAAAAGACAATACATGTCTGTGTGAGGCTGTTAAACCACACTGTGCTATAGAGTGAGGAGAAGAGCACCATCTCATTTTCCAATCTCAATATTTCAAAATCATAACCTTCATAAATCCATAAGATAATTCATGATATCAACGTTAACATTTTAATGATTAATTATTCAGGAGAGATTTGCTGAGCATGCATTCACACTGCTTCCCACTCATTCAGTATGAACTAAAGAGCACTGTTGGCAAGTGTGCAGCTCCATTAATCAACACCATTTTGAGTTTTACTTCAGTGTAACAGAGGATGCCATGTATTTGAAAGGCATAAGTATTGACACACTATCTTGCATTCAAACTTAGTTTCCCAAAAATAAAGGAGGCTACATGGGAGCCATTTTTTAAACAAGGGATTCACAACTGATAATAACATCAATGATGTAGGGAGTCTTCCCGTACCAAGAGCTCAGAATCAAGGCAAGGTTAAAATCAGAATACGGTACAAAACTCCAAGCTTGAAAGAATACGCTGCTGAAAGTCTATCTTTTGCCTGTAGGCTAGAGAAGTAGTGTGCCCTTAATGTAGTAAGACTAAAAGTAAAGGTGTGGAGGTGGATGAGTGTCTAGTGTGTCACACTTACGTTTGCGTCACTTCACAGACTTCCAATGATGATTCACCATTTACATTAACTGTAATCATGATATATATATATATATATATATATATATATATTATTTTGCTCCTTCACAGGGGACTCCACAGCAGAAAACACGTCAAGACTTCTGTAACCACTCTTGTAGCATAATCCACTTCTCCACTGTTGATCACTTTATTTCAAACAAATGTTCCTTCAAGATTAAATAAATATCCCACTTCTGGCAGAGCTTCAAAGCTATGTGGAGGTGATAGCATGACATCGAAGTAGTGTATTTAGCTATGTTGTGGAGGAGTGGAACATAGAGATCAACTAAACAGAATCACACTGTTTTTTTTAATGGACATTTATTTTCTACTGCAATTGCTTTGAATCCAAGCTTTTTTTTTTTATATTTACCACTTCACCGCTTCATGCCCTTTGGTCGGATCAGACAGCTATCTGATATCTACTGTTAAGCCAAGTGAAAAAGCACCAAGAAGCATTAGAGATGAACTGACACCCATCTCAAACCACTTCCTGAGCTGCCACTAATGCCAAATGTCGAAAAGGTGTAAATGCAACAATCTTTCAAAGCTGCATAAACAATCTTTGCTCCTCTCAAGTGTGACTACACACTCCCTAGAAGTAGCCACTTACAGGGTCTTTCTCTGGTGTTAATGGCAACTGAAATGACACTGAACTCAATAATCTCTCTCTCTCTCTCTCTGTCACATAAAGGCAACATGAAGAAGAGCAGCTCCAGCTATTTAAAAAGTCACTGTCACACAGAGGGTGTAATGAGTGTTTTTCTGACCCCTGATCATCACAAACACAACTGAGTGAATGCTCATGATGGCAATAAAATATCTTTTATTATTTATTATTATTATTATTTCATTATAATTATTATTATTATTATATGAAAGTGTGGCCTTCAGTAATTTAAAGGCAGATTTCATATTTACACAGCTCAAAATAAAGATGTTTACATGTGAACAAGGCCACAAAATTGTTAAACGCAAACAGGTTGAGTTTTATTTCTAGCAGAGCCATTTTTGGAAAAGTGTTCAGCTCCCTTGAGAGCAAAACCCTTCACGTGTTACAGGTGTCATTCATGCTGCTGTAGCGAGGAGTATCACTGCCACTCGATGAGAGTCCCACGAGCCCCGCGCCTGTCAGCGTGACAGACAGCCCTGCTGCTGATTGAGAGCATTCAAAAGCCAGATTCTGAGGGGCATGAAATGTTTTGCCGAGTTTAAAATGAACCTCCTCACTTCATTAAAGAGCGCAAGCGGGCAACCTGCGGTAACTATCCATCTGCAGTCAAACTTGTTGTCTGTGCAGGAAAGATTTGTCTGACACCGTCATCAATCTGTCATCATATCTGCACCAATCTGTTATTTTGTGCCGTTAACTGTTGTAATTTAGATTTTGTTGTGCCTGCTCTTCCTCATCATGCCTCATCTATCCTGTTTATTACAGGAAGAACTTTGCTGCATTTCTGAGAATGCCTTTTGATACACATAGAGTAAGAGGAAACAGGCCTGAGCAAAGTAGTTCTCAGTTAATGTATTACATTTACTTTTATAAGTAAGCCATATGCTTTACATATAACTTATACAGATAGCTTACATATAGCATACACTTTCAATTTCTTGTTCAAAAATACACTCAAACACACCACATGTGGACAGTTGAAGATACGGTTCAAACCACTAGCCCTGCAATTAATGGCAAACACGCTCTACCACCTGAGCCACAGCTGCCCTAAAAAAGTGAGAGTCACATCTCCCAAAGCGTGATCAGGCTCAGCATGAAGCAAATTTTAGAGGGGAGTGCAACTGCAAGTGGATGCAAAAATACACAAGTTTATATTTGGTGGTTCAAATAAACCATTCACATTTGTACGAATCTGGTAACATCTGGTGGTTGTAGAGTCTCCATACTTGCATTGTTAAAGAAAGTTGACTGAGTTCATCTCACTCAGTAACTGACTTAAGAAATACAACCACTTCTGCAAGTTTGGTTCATTATTAATCTGTTCTGGTACATACTGCCCACAGCACCTATATGATTGCACACCTAAGTCCAACACTGACAAAAATCACTCTCCTTTTCAACTAAATAGTGCTAAAAACTCACTTAAGTACTGTGTGACTCATTTGTTTTCCCCCTTCCAGCAACATACTTCCTCATATTGAGTTCAATTCAGTGTCAGGCCTGATTGCCAGGACAGATACAGTCCCCTCTCAGTAGATCAAATAAAGCAGGTGGGGATTGACTCTGCCTTGCTTAAAGGCACTTCAGCATCATCTACTGAGGTGGTCTTGTTCATTTCTGTTTTCATAGGGTTACTGAGGTTACTCCTAAAAGTTGACTTAATGGAACCCAGAGCAGAAATCACTGTTCATGCATATATTCTGCATCTCCCCTGCAGACAGCTAATTTGTGAGTTTTACACAGTACAACCGCATTAGTAAATCTGAGCACAAATCTCCAGAGCCAGTCTACCAACAGGTTACCAGACAGCTCCTGTAACCCTGACGGCTTAAAACAAAGCAAAACCTGACTTCTCCAAACAGTTCCCAGAGGGGATTGTGCCAAAGAGAAGCAGCAGTCAATCAAACATGCAGTTAAAAGTTTGACTTCTGCTGTCCTGCTCCTCTGCTCATTCTCTCTCTACATATTTCAAGTCCCACTGGGTAAGAAGGGTAAATTGTCTAAAATGTTAATGTAAAGCTCAGATGTTTTGGAGGTACTATACATGGTTCTCCCTGGTTTGTAACAGTGATGTGTAAACACAGACACCGAATGCCACATCCTCATACCTAATAAACCTTCTGCAAAACCATAGCCTACATGACTTGTTATTATATGTATTTGGAAAAAATAGTCAAACACATATTTCAGCATGCTAAGAAAATAACAGCAACAACTGAAAGAAATCAGAAGCCAAGTGCATAATCCAACACAAATCTGACACCACCGTAGCTGGATATGATCCAAGCCAGAGGGTACTGTATATCCACACATCCTGGGTCCATGGGACCAGCAAACAACATAGACGAATCTAAACATCTGCAAAGTTGGAAAGGACAAGTTTAAAATATATAAAGTATTATATTAAATATAAATGTGTGAATTGATTGTTGTATTGTTGTATTGTATTGAAATGTATTGTTTTTTTAATAGGATTTATGACCACGGAACTGCCCATGGTGCTGAAAGTCTCAGTAAACCATGAGGTTTCTTTCAGCACCATGGACAGCTCCATGGTGCTAAAACCCAACACAACCCAACACAAATCCAACATAACCCTATCTGTGAGACACCACTGCAAAGGACCTGCATTTAACAAAACATGTTACAATAGTGTATCTAACGATCTTACACACACAAAGAAAGCATTCAAGCTCACACAGTAAAATACAGACAAGTTAACACACCACTCTTTTTTGTTTCTGTGAGGATAAACAATCAGTTCACAGCGGGTTGAGATTAGCCTCAAGTCCTCTGAAGGACATGTTTTTGTGTAACACATTCCTTACAGGCAGCAGCCCCTGATTTTTGGACACAGCAGCTATTGAGCATTTTGCAACAGCATATGGGATCTATTTGTTCCTGTATGCTAGTGGTGGGAATCAAAACTTTGCCAAAAACCCAACAGAAAAGTGATGTACATGAGATATATATTGGTATTTTCATGCCTTTTTTTTTTTAAACTTTCATTGTGAGAGGACACAGACTACTGGATTAACTATAACAGTAGCAACTACAAATTTTCTACAAGACATGAATGTACCATTATGTATTGAATGTCTACATTCTGGCAGTGCTGAATGTGACCCTGAACATTGTTGCTGAGTTGCAAAATCAATATGCTTTCATTATGTAAAAGCCCAAATATATAAAGCCAAAGCAGGAAATAATGTTTGTTCGACCTTATGATCACTATGTCCAGTAATCAATTCTCTAAAAAGTTGTAGCATTAGCAAATACAAGATCAGAAACAGAAAGTCCAGGTTTCCATCATCACGAACATAGAGAGTTTCACCTGTAAAAATGTGACTTGGAAACACGTCATTTTTTAGGCCAGTATGACTCAGCTCTCTGGATCTGCTCTGAATGTGGAAGCTTCATTAAAGCTGCTGGCCACTATTTGCTTTTCCATGCTGTTCTGTTGTTTGTTCACTCACTCTGCTGCATGTCAGAAGCTGGTGTGAATTACATCAAAATTCAAAGTCACCCTCTGTCCCTCTCCCTCCCTCTCACCTGATCCTGTCTGGCACTCGATGGGTCTGGTTACCGTCACTCTGGCAGTTGCCTGCATACTGTGACCGGCTGGTGGCCCCCTGGTCCCTCCGCAGAGCCATCGCCCCGTGGGTGAGCACAGAGACGCCCTTGGCAATACGCCTGCAAGATTAGGAAGAGTACAATGTGAGACAGAGACACACAGGATATTGTCAAAGGTCTTTTCTGACACTGCTGAAGTCCAGGGGGAAAAAGAGACAGTCTAGGTTGAAGACAGCAGTCGCTGCTTGAATAACTGCATATCCAGTGACAATGAAAAAGCAGCAAGGCTCAAACCTAATAGCATTGGACTTACAGGGGAAAATGAATGAACTACTTTCCTTCATAACTTAAAGCTGAACTGGGCAAAAATTTAAAGAACACCCATTTTAAGAGTTTAAATTATATGTGGCTTCAACAAAATGAAAAGTAATTACATCTCCACCGACTGAAACATTATAGAATTGCCCAATTTCTGCAAATGAGGTTCTGGTGTTGGGTGTGAGTACTTTGCACACAGAAAGTGATGAATCAAGACTTAAATGTAAAATACAAACTGTCTTCTCATCAGTTCAAAACTGGACTCACCAGCATTAGATTATTTTCCTCTTGTTTTTGCTTTGCTCAAAGACAAGCTGAAAAACATTGGTGCTGTTTTCTGACAAATGTTTCACCACTGCAACAGTATTTTTGGCATCCAAATGGGCTTGGCATTTGTACGTGCACTACAAAAAATATTATAACTATCTATAGCAAGTATTTATTCAGTCATATTTGGCAGAAATTGCTCTTTTCTTATAGTAGGCACTGAAAGAATCAGACAACAAGGATTCTGAGAGGATAAGTGAATACTCATAAACAAACACATAGGTACACGAATATTAGATCTAGTAAGGCCAACAATCCAAAAAGGTTGGTTTGATGCTGGAGCTGCAGAAGCTAACAATGTTGGCGTTAAGGTATCAGCAGAGCACTCGGTTAAAAGTGTCAGGTTATAATGGCCAATTTGTACACATGTATGAATATGAATGGACATTATGAATCAGCTGGTATCTGAGCACCTGATGAATGAGCCACAGATGACGAAGCATGACTGGAGAAGTTGAGGGCAATAAGCTAACGCAAGCACAACTTCAATACAAAAGTGAGCATCCAGTTTTGAAATTCACTTAAGAATCCTCCATTGTGATAAATAAATATTAGCAGACTCTCTTGCTATCTGTCTCAGGACAGTTTAATAATATATCAGACTTTGATCTGCAGGAAGCTTTCTCAGAGCAAGAGACTATTTAAAAGGCACCGCTTTTTAATATGGCTGTAAATTCAACTCTGATTTGTAACTCACCGCTTAAAAACAACACCAAACACTTCTCACTTCATATTATACATGATGGAGATTTATTATGTAAAATAATCATTTAAGACCAACAATAAGTTCTTGCTATAGACCTGCTGATAAGGCCTGCTCCAGCAAGGCAGAAGACCCTATCTAATAATCCCAAATTCATAAAGCATTTCAATGGAGTCTTGCTTCCATAATTCAGCACATTACCACTTCAAACAAGTTGGCGGGCCAGGACATGAAGTGAGGAAGGACTGTTGAAGAGAGTTCAAAAGTTCAAAAGTGTTTTGCGCATAAATTTGAGCTGTCACAAATTCTGTCCTCTTCACGGGGAACTAATTCACAGTCATCTTCAGGAGAGGAAGCAGGGTGTTCACAGCTGTACCGCTGCATGTTCCTGTGTTACTTTAAAAGTTGTGATGTTACTGGCACAAGCTCTGGTCAAATGATTCATAAAATAAGCTGCTTTCCAGGAGGCAGAAGTAATGACGTTGTGATGTAAATCTTCTCTTGCATGTTATGATATGTTGAATCAGTTAACAAGGTTGGATTTAATTTCACATGTGACTTGAAAGAGCTGTTAGCGGTGCAGTGGGGTGCAGCGAGTGGGGTGCCATTTCTTTAATATGTTCACAAAAACTACTGGTCCAAATCACAGGGATCATTTGTTTAGTGTCTAGAAAGGCTCTCTGAGGAATCCATCAGCAGCAGCTTTCATAAAAACACTGCAGCAGAGAGCAAGATGCAGCTACAGTACACATTTACACTGTAATATACCACAGAGCGGAGGCAGCGATTACTGTGTTATATTCATTCAAAATATTTAATTGCAGGGATTTGAGGGACACAGCTGGTGTATCCTTTGCACTCCTTATTTTCCAATAATCCACTCTGAACAGTTCAATTGCATAATGGTGCATTCAGGCAATTCTCAGCAACTCATAAAGTTGGGAAATATCATATGACCAAGTTGTTTTTACCAGGTATTTTCCTTCAGTAACTGGTATACATATTTATAAGAATATTTATTTGTAAGGTGCAGAAGTGAAAAAAGTTTTAGAATCACTAACTAAAGTAGCAACACCACAATGTATAAATACTCAGTTATCCAACAAATCAAAATCTGGTGTGCAAGAATTCTATAATAATAGTTATTAGTAAATAGTTAATAGCAATTTTGGACTCCAAGCAGGAGTGCCTGAATGAACCATAAGTTCTGGTCTGAGTGACTTTTCATCAGGGGATAAGGTGATGAGGTTTAGCCTGTCTGTCAAGTCTTAAGAAAGACCCATGTGCATCAGTCACATCCCTCTAAGTATCCAGCCTCTGTCTTGGGATGCAGCATCTGTGTTCCAGAATGAGCTGTGGCGTTCTGCTTAGTAGTGACAAGTGTGCTGCTCACTTGGGCTTTCCTTCTAGCATGGACACTAATTTCACAGGCATAGACACCAGATGCGTTGCTTGGCAAGTTAGAAGCAATCCTGCATCTCAGTGCATGCAAGATTGTTTTTTTTGAAAGAGCAGAGAGTGACATGGCAATGATATGTGGGATGACACACATATCTAGTCAAATTTAGGAATAAATGCTTTACATTGATCAGTTTTCTATCAGTGTTGCACTGTTGCAGAAAAACAGAATCTCACTTACAAAGTGCTCATCTTTGCTCTGCAATATTGAACTGTCATCAAAAAGTGTAAAAACCCTTTCCTCCCTCTATATCTTCTTTCATAACTAAAGTGGATTTAATAGTTAAAATCAATAAAGGACTGTACCTTTCACCTGGATTCACTTGGTCGGTCTATTTAGATTAGATTAGATGAAAATTTAATGAACCCTGCTGTGAAATCAGGTCATCCCTGCAGCAGATAATACATCGTGGACAGACTAGGTGGTCGTAAAATTTTACAGTGTGCCCCTGTGTGTTGCTGCGGGAAACATAAGGAGGGAATGTTTATTTTCTCACTGATCCTCATGTATTTTTAAAATCATACAGTTGGGGTGTCAGAAGCTTCAAGGCTTGGCATTGCAGAACACTTAATATATGTAAATTCTCTATTCAACTGAGACAAAGGAGACAAACTACAAAACTGGAATTGTATGAAGTTTCAGCAGCAGTTATAACAACATGCTGTACATTTTAAATAGCACCAGAAGATAATGCAAAACCTTTTCTTGTGCTGTAAAAAAAACAACAAAAAAAACAATAAAAAACACAAAATTTTACAAATTAGTATGAAAGGTTTTGCTGAATCATAGTGCTCCTTCAGTTATATTTGACATTTTCACAATTTATTTTAGAAAAGGTGAGGATTTCCTGAGTGCGCATCTGCTCTGCTCCTAGGAAATTGATTTAATACCTCTAAAAAGGTAATAAATAATATAAGAAAATGTTTTTTTTTACTTGGCTACAATGGCCACTGTTGAGAAAAAGACTTGCTTAAATGTTAAAGGGACATCACGTTCTCCTCTGTTATGATGTGTATTGTTCTAACCCTGTTTTCATTAATCTTCACATGTAAAGGGATCCCCAAAAGTCCATCACTGCAAAGTGAAATTTAAAAAAAAAAAAAATCACTATATAACACATCTCTAAAAGGCCCTCCACTCTGCTCATACCTGCGTGGCTCATCTCTCCAGCCCTGTGGCCGAATGGCAAACAAAGCCTTGGGCAACCCCTCCAGGCCCAAACCGGACAGAGCTGGTCCCACAGCGAACCACATGTGACTGGGTCCGGCCTGACCCGCTGCCCAGGCTGCCCGGAAAACCAGCTCAGCCTCCTCCAGGGAGCAGTAAAGCAGACGGACCTAGAGGATGAGGAGGGAATTAGAAGAGGAAGAGTTTAATTGAAGAAAGAAAGGTACAGGGAGCAAAAAGGAAGGACAAAACGTGAATAGGGAGGCATAAAATGGAGAGGAAAAGGGAAAAGTAAGGAAGGAAGGAAATTTCGGATTGAGGAAGAAAATAATGCTAAAAGAGAAAGGATAGAAGATGGTAAAAAAAAGACAAGATTAGAGAGAGAAGAGCGTAGAAGAAATGAGGTCTTGAAGGAAAGATGCAAAAACAAAAAGAGAGGGCCAAGGAGAGAAATGGGGGAATGGAGGAATAAGGAACCAAGACAGTAGAGAAAGAAGAGAGGGAGGGAGGGTAAGGAGAGGAAGTGAGGACGAAAAAGACGTTCAGAAGAAGGATGGATGGATGTGGAGAAAAAGAGGCGAGGAGTGAATTCCCATCCCATTTTTCATTCTCCCAGTTTCTAGCTGTTTGGTCCCATAATGCCCTTTCATGTTTCCCTTACAATTATGGATTACATCCATTTATACATCAATACACTTGGTGCACTTATATATTAATGCTTCTATTTTTTTATTTTTTTTACACAGAGAGCTGCACATGAAAAATGGTGCCTCTTGGTCTGCTTGCATTTCCCCTTCATACATTATTAAAAACAGAGAATTGAATGGGGGGAGCAAGATTAAAAAGACAAAGTGAGAGTAAAAAATTTGAAAATAGAAGAGGGTGACAAAGAGGAAAGAGGCTGCAGAGTGTGTGTGTGTGTGTGTGTGTGTGTGTGCAGTGAATGCTGAGGGTACTTCAGATGATTACACAGAGGAAACACTTGAGGAAAATTTGTGCCACAGTTTTGTAAGACGTTGACGAGGTTATAAAACTGAAATTAGTCAAAACCGAAATGTAAAATGCTTTACTAACACATTCTACCAGCAGGCGTGTGATGTGTGGATCCTGTCGCATGCTGCACATTCACCACTGTTACTCGCGTCAGAGAGGACAGCAAGATGACGCCGATCCCTCCCACTCAGCTGACAGGAGATGGGGTCGGCATGAGGTCCACTCTAGCGCGCAATCCTTGTCAATCACACCCTCTGAGCAGTTGGGGTATATTTAGACCTCTTTACATATAGCATTGACATTTCATGAGCTTGAAGTTTGTCGCACTATATGTTTGAAATAAAGATGATCCAGTCTGTCAAAGTGTTCTCCCCGTCTCATCCTTGGAAGAGGGAGCTGGGTTCCTTGCCTTCTGCCATCCTTCAGAAAGAGCCATAATTTGTTATAATTTCATGCCATCAATCACGTTGTTAGCACAGGTGTCTCATTTTTCAAATGCTGGACATCTCATTTTGGAAGAAAACATTTCATTTAGATCCCCCTGGGTCTTCATATTTTATCATGACAGAGCTTAACGGCATCAACGTGCAGGTTTGAATGAAAGAAGTCTCTTTCAAAAATGGTGAATATTCACACTAAAAATACACCATTTAGTAGAGAACCAAGATTCGATTTAAGCTAAGTTATTTATTTTCACAATGGGACATTTCCATTTTTACCCTCAACAGCTATTATTAAAAGGCATTTTGAGTGGATGTATTTGCATTAACGTCGGAGCTTGACAGATAATTAGAAATCAATAAACTGTCCGTAACAAAGACTTACATTTTTACAACAGATGAAATAAAGATCAAATCTGTAATGTGCAAAGGGTCACTCATAATGAAAAACCAACAAAGCTCTCTCAGCTCTACAAAGTGTTTTAGCATCTTCGTCAGCTCATTGTTTTGGTCTTACATGCAATGTTTGTTTCACCCTGACCACTCTCATCAACACCAGCAGCAGGAGACAGAGCTTCTCAGCAAACAAGCTCTGATAAATCACAGTACACTACATGCCCAGCACCAATCAGAAGTTGGACATAGTTAGCAACTAGATGATGCACAAAGTGAGACATTTAGCTTGTAAACAGCCAGGGCATTTCCTCCTCCGAATTTTGGACTGAAATGTGTTAGTAGCGTGGCATATCAAAAAATAGTTAAGTACCAAAATCTGGTACTCAATGTCTGGTCAGATTTACAATCTTGCTCACTCATTCTTTTATCAGAAAATGCAGATCCATATCAAAAATATAACAACTGATACATGGTTGGATCCAGACTGATTTCCATTTCAGTGCAGACTCCAGCTCAGCTGAGAAGAGCAAACATAAACGCATCAGATGCTTCAATGCTGTATGTTAATCACTGAAACCACCTGAGAAGATGGTCAGAGCTGCGTTGTGACTCTTTAATATTAAAGTCTGAATGAAAAGTTTTTTTAAAAGCATTACACAGTAGTCTCTGTTGCTGCACTGCTTGATTTGCCATGCATTTGTTCTCTGCAATGATAACTTAAGTGATTCCGACATGTAGAGGAAAAACAACACACCTGCTATCTTGCTTACCAGTCACAACACCAAGATGCGGATCGTCAGCTAATGCCTGCGGTATGCTAATTGGTGAAGGCAAGCTTTGAAGTAAAATAAATGGCCCATGCAGCACTACAGCCTCCCCAGAGCCTCTGTGATTATCCATAAAAGAGACGTAAGATAAATAATTTTGTATTAGCTGCAACAGAGAGTTGTCAGGTTGGCAAGGCAGACTCCAGTACCCCCAAGAACTCTTTGGGGGCACTGGAGGCTAATTTTAATTTCAGGTGTAAATGAAATGCAGATTGTTCACGTCCAGATACCGTCTGTTTGTGAAACATGTTAATGTACGATGAGAAAGGCAGAGAGAAAGAGAGCCGGAGCAAGAGAAAGAGCAGTGAAGAAAAGTCTCAGTGGGAAACATTTCTCTCTGACTGAATTATACTCACATCGCAGCACAGACGAGACTGAACCGAATTTAATCAATGATTCTAACATCAAGAGTGTGTACAGTATGTGTGAGGAGGGGATTTTAGCATACACTCACAGTGCAGGGCTTGGCAGTCCACAAATACCATTCAGTACTAAACCTGTGCCATGATGCTACTATAGGTACATTATGAAACAGTACCCTTTAGTATTCCATGAAAGGACGGAGCACCATGGGAAGATTATGCAGAAACTGGCATGTATCCCCATTAGAAGCATTTCAAAAATGGCCAGTTTCAAGGTGTGAACAACACTACACAATAATGACAAACCAGGCAGTATCATAGAACAATGGAGGACAATTCATCATAAAGTTCACTACTAGCAGACCTGTACTCCTGAAAACCAGAGGAACTAACCCAAACCAAATTCATTATCCAAAGTTTTCTGGCTTACCTTGTCTATAGTGTAAATAGTTTGACTGGGCTCAACAGGACCTGACGCGAGCATGCCAACAAGTCATAGGATATATCTGATCAATTTTAATCATCTCCATGTTTTCCTTACTCTCATCTTCAGCCCTGCATTTCAGTCCTTCCCACTTAAAGACTGGAGCTTACTTCTCCATGATGCATATAAGTGAATGGCAGTTCTTATATTGGAGTTATATTTGCATGGATAATGTGAGGTACTCTGTGTGCCTGTGTTTGAATGTGCACACAGGTATAAAACTGCTGCGTTGTGGTGATACAGTTTCATAGCAGCCCGATCAGCCCTTGTGTCCACTCGAATTTACAGTGTGTGTCTGGGTTCGATAATAGACTTTTGCATAAGATGCCATGAAATTTCCTCACTCAAGCTCCCTTGCTCATTGATCTTCGCTCTTCCAAAGCAGATTGAGGGGCATTAGAACATAGTTTATGATACAGTAGAAGACCAGATCAATATCACGGTCACCCAAGAATCAAGGAGTGAGGAGGAAGAAAATGAGGCAAATGAGATATACCCACACACTTACACTACGGCTGTTTCCAAAACACTGGCAAGTAAAAAAGCAATAGGCTATTTTTTCAAGGGCATTTGGTAAAATATTGCTGCTGAAAATACCAAATGTAGATGGATAACACTGACCCTGAAACCAAGAAACACAACACCCAGAGGGTGTTACATCCTTGGAGACTGTCCAAAAACTTGCCCTGTACATCACTGACTATTGTTTAGTATTGTTAGTGTGGAAGTGGACATTTTAGTAGGGGACATTTAATAATAGTTCAGCACCCACTGCAGTTGTTTAGCCCAAATCTGACAAGTGAATTTTAGCACTAGCATTTTAAGGTAGTTTAAAGTACCACTGAATATTTCTAGTACGTCTTGTACCTTTGAAAAGAGTCAGTGTGTTTGGAAAATAATAAAATATGACATATTCAGATTTAAAACAACCTTTAAATCCACAGGAAAAAGCATCAAGACTAAAGAAAGATTTCAACAATTTAAAGATTATAATGAGAATTTGATCAAAATGAATGGAGGTTAGTCACAGTGACACTGAATACTGTCACTCAATGTCACTCTGACACTTAATTTCTTATAAATACCAATACCATTGGCAATACAACATTCAACATCAATGTATTTACAGAACAACATACCTCCAGAAACCTTCCTAGATCCAGATTTTAGAAATGCCCTAAAATATCCTGCATCTGTACAATCTAAATGTGTACATCTCCACATGTAAAGCCAAGCAAAGAGAAGATTCACTCCTTCACTATTTCAACATTTCATATCATTTTCATTACATTACATCATGTTCACTCTGATCCTTTTGCTTTTGGTCCATTTTCTATCTCTTTCTTTCTTTTTCCCTTTCATGGACTTCATTTTGACAAAGGTCATTTATGCTGAGAACGCTGAGATGAGTAAGGAATGAATGCGAATAAAAAGGGTACGGTGTGAAACAGAGAGACAGGAGATTTTGCTCGTGTACAAAGACGAGGGTTGGGGAGTAAGAAGTGAAAAGATCCCGTGGGGAAACAGAAACTCTTTCCTCTCTATCAGATGTATTAGACCATGGCTAAGGTCACCTCAGATGATGTCCACTTTGGTTTTACTGTCCATTTCGTTGGACTGTGTTGTTTCTCTGCATCAGTTTGACAACGATGATGCAGAAAAAGTATTTTCATTTTTAACCTTTTCTGTTGTCAAAGCTTAGAAAAAGTTTCCTGGCAATGGGTCACTGTACAGACTGATTTGTGAAGTCACAAAAAGTAATATTTCTTTTTCTTTCCTATAGTAATTTCTGTATTTTTCTTTAGGGTTTTTTTTGCCAATGTAAACAACAACGTCATCATACAGGATGAAGCATTGCTGAACTGTGCAGGGATGCAACAGTTCAAAACAGAGCTCCCAGATGTGTGTGTGATAGTGTGTCTGGGAGTGTGTATAAGTAGTCCCCCAGGATGTTGGTGTAAATGAAGAGGGTGTCCTCAGTCAACCTCCCCATAATAAGGTTTTTACTGTTTTAAAAAGTGAGAGGCTCAAGCTTTCCTCAAAACTTTTCCTCTGGTTAAAATGCCTGAAGAAGTAACTTATAATGACATTCATTGACTGTAGGTATAATGCCACTGAGAGCATTGCAAATATATTGAGCTGACAAAGTTGATTAACCTGGTATTAGGTTTTTAGAGCCTAAATGCAATTATTTATATTTTTTGGTTTTATAATCTCAGAACCTAAATGAATGAATGTTGTTCATTCATTTTTTTAAAATAGTATTTTGCTTAAAACATTAACTGTCAAAGAGCCTCAAATTCCAACCATATTAGCTTTTCTTTCAATCTACAAACATGGAAACATGTATTGTGTTAGACCTTAATCAGCTACTAAATAGGGCTGCAATTATTATTCATTCTTTTCATGATTAATAAATTAATTGTTTGGTTTACAGAACACTGGAAAATGTGAAAAATTCTCACTAGAATTTCCTAGAGCTCACTGTGATGACATTTTTGTTGTGTTTTATTAACATCCTCTTGCTGTCCAGAAAAAAGGCTTTTCATGTGCGCAGTAGTGCCAGGATTTGAATTATATACTTCTCTCGCTCCAATACATGCATGTTTCCACCATTTTTTTCAGTAAAGTGATCCTGTAAGTGTGTAACAAAAGCCTCCTACTAAAATCTTTCAGGTTGTATATCATTTTCTCTCTCTATGGGCACAGCCAGCAGTCAACAAGTTGTGACTTTCAAGGTGAAGCTAGCAGTTGACAGCAGGAAGTCACAGTGATAATGGAGGAGAGGATCTTTTGTAAACTGCAGATTGACTGTATTCACCATCTGTTTCTTCAAGGCTTGTGGAGCCTTTACAGATGTCAGCTACCTGAGCCTCAGGCTACAAAGAAGTCATTTTGAGGTAGAGAGCTCATCAAGATGACTGACAGGAATTACAGGAACACTGACTTCACTGGTTAAATATTAAATACTGTAGTTGAATACTGTGACATACTACATCAGAAATTACAATACAATTAAAGAAACAAAACTGAGGTTTGTGTGTCTTTGCCTCACCTGAGCTTCATTGTCTTTAAGCAGCCGTTTGGTTCGCGCCCCACCAGGGTCGTCTGTCACATTAAGAATCACCTCACTCTTCTTCTCCCAGCCAATGAACGAACCATCCGTCATTCCCTCCACCATGGCCAGGAAGTCCTCGTAGCCATGGTGACGGGTGGTCACTACAGAGAATGCGGTCCAGTCGTACTCTTCAAGCACTTCAAAGATGACCTCGAGCTGGAGCGAGGTGGAACAGGTGAACTGGAGGTAGATGGAGCCGCTCTCCTGAAAAGCAAGGAGACAGAGAACATGAAGCCATGGGTACATCTGGATATTTAGGTGGGTAGATACTGCCCCTACAGTTTCTAAACTATTTAACAAAGTTATATCACAAGTAAGGCTGATAACAAGCAACTGTTTTGACGGCTTGTGAGTGCTGCCTTGCCACATTTCAAGGTTTCAGCAGCTGCTTTAGTCAGTTTCACTGTCAGAGCTATGAAAATAACAGTAACAATAAAACATCACCAATTCAGTGATGGAATGAAAACTCTAGTCTTCAGCACAACACTTAGACACACTACCATTAAACAGAGAGTAACAGTCTGCCAACACATGGCTCCCATCACAACTTGGTCTGTACTGCTTAATAAATGCAAAATATGAACAAAAAATAAAGCATTTTCACAGTTATAAACGAATTCAACCCAATGACCAGTTCTCATGACTAAATTATCTTAGTAAACAGTCTTTGAATATGAAGTTTAGCAAGACAAGATCTTTAGCAAACATTTGCTCGCAAGTTTAGAGTACTTTATACGCGGTGAATTACCTTTAACAGGACGGATGAGTTTTCCTACATTTCCTTGATATTTCGTTTCGCTAAGTCTGAACTGTCACCTGAACCTAACCCCAACCAGTTATCTCTGCTACAGCTAACCATACCATAACCCGTAACCCTAACAACAGAGTGGGTTGTTCGAGGAAACATCATTTTAACGGCGGTTGGAAAGGGGAACCGTCGTGGACACAGGACGCAAGACACAAGTCGATGGACTGCAACAACCTGCAGGGAGTCACGCACCGAACAGACGTAGCCCAGTTAGCACTACCGCTAGCGAGCTAATCTGTTAGCTAGTTACCACTACGGGCTATGTGAGGTATTACTACAAACTTATCTACACAGTGATTGTGGCTTAACAACGTTTTTACTGGATTAAAACGCCTCAGTGGACACTTTAGAGTGGTAACTAATCACTGTAAATGTTGTATTTTACTACAGTCGCAGTGAGCTTTGCTCTCTCAATTATAATATTGATATTTTTTTCCAAACAGACTTTCTGGATAATGTTGGTGGAAGTCTTTTGCTGGTTAACAGACCCAAACATTGAAGAATTTGAGGACATACAATAATCAAAATGTCATTCATATTGAAGGGATAATGTAGTTTCAAAAATCAGATTAAGTTCTTCCCATCTGCAACTGGGCTCCTCAACAAGATCTAGGTCCCCCCACCCACCCACAGGGACTCTAATCCTGCCCCTCCATGGTATATAATCTGAAGGTTGCCTGCTTCAGGTCTTTGTTTCTTTTATTATCATCATTTCTGCATTTTTCCCTTCACTGTACAGAGCATGGATGTATTATTATAGAGTTCTTATAATACATCCATGGTACAGAGTCTTAATATTTTCCAAGGACAGTTATATGTACTTCACTTTCTATCTCTACAACAGGCAGACAAACTTGTAAGGCTACAGAAAAGTAGTCCACGGACGTCTTTGGCTGTTTCCTTCAGTCAAATGACCCTCACCTTGCAAGCGTTCAGGGTGTGACTGACTGTCAGGAGTATCCCAAAAGGCATGTGATGCCCCTGCTGGAGCCATAAGCATTAAAAGCAGATCAATAAGACATCAACCCACACATCTGTATATTCTTTACACTGACCAGCACCACAATAACAGAGTGTGTGTGTGAGTGTATCCTTACAGTAGCCATCTAAGCTAGTTCTTGCTGCTCTCATCCAGTTCAGCTCTTTTCTTTGCCTTCCAACACTCAGAGGAATAACAGTCTGTCTGTCAAAAAAGTCATTGGCATGTGAATAAGGCTTTCAGTATCAATGAAAGAAACAATGATATCCTCCCTCTCTGCTGCTCCAGTCACATTTAATCTGGATAGATGAGCTGCTCACTGGCTGAATGAGGACTTCATTTCTATTGCCTTTTCTTCTACTGTGTTTTTCTTAAAACTAGAACAAAGGATCAGGATGGAAAAATCCATCAAGGTTGAGAGTTGAAATAAATGTGAGCTTAAACACTATAATAAAGCAAAGCTTTTATCATGACAGTGACATTGTCCAAAGTTTTAAGCTGTGTTTATTAACAATTAATTATTTTTCTCTATGAGCATAAAACAAAGAGGCAGTGAGCATGTACTTAAATTAATCAAGACTCTGCATCTGTGTGTACATGTAGATGATCAAAGAGGAAGCTTCAGGGAATATCACGCCACCGCCCCATGTCGACAGGGCTCACCTCAGGTTGTGCTGCACTGAACTAGGTCAAATATCAAACCAGCATCAGCCTGAGTTGTGATGTGAGCTTGTCTGCTTTTCTTAACCCAGCTGAGAATGGAGCATGCAGGGAACAGGCTGGGAGTGTGAGGTGGTGGTGTAGCATGAAACATAAAACAAAATTTTAGTGTCCCATTGGAAGCTGGAGCTAAAATAAAATATACTCTACTAGCACTCTTGTCATGTGAGCACTCAGAAGAAACAATGAATGAGTGATGTTGTGTCCCAAGTCACAGTTTTCGCAGCACTGTTGACACAAGGTTGACTGATTCTTGGCATGTATCAGGAAACATGCATGACTCAGTTTCCCAAAGGCAATTAAGAACTGATTAGAGTTTAGTTATTCAAATATTTCTCAAATGCAGAGCTTACTCTGGAGGCAAAATTGCCCAGTGGGCAGGGTGAAAGAACCCTAGCTAAGTAACAACTGACTCAATCACAGTGGAAAAGGCAAGAGATAGAGTAATCCCTTGTGCTCTGCTAGCATTCTGTTTATAATAAATTATCCACTAGGTAGCCCAAATGTCTCTCCAAATACACACTAACCTGTAGCTTTTTATATAAGGAAATTAGGTAGCTTTCCAAGAACATATCTGCCATCATAACTGAACTACTAACTAACTTTTAGTTAAGAGGAATAATCAGTTAGTTTCTTTTTGCTCTGTTTGAGGTCGAAATTAACCATACGTCCTATTAATCCCATCACATCCCATCCTACCCCAGTTTCGGCCTTACAGCAGCTCGTCCTTTGTCAATGTGGAACCTGACATTTAAAGGCAACATTTTTAAAAGCTTAGTGAGTCTATGTATTAGAATATTAAAGGTAAATAATATGTTATGCTCACTAAAACTTTAACATTACCATTTAAATATAGAGGAAGAAGCACAAAGAGCTGTACAAATGTAATCAAAGGGACTTCACTGAGTCTAACAAGTGCAAAAGTAGTTCTGCACCTTGTGCGACTTCAAAGTGAACTCACCTCCCACCATAAACACAGCTGCTTTGGATAATGATACGTTCTGGTGCTGACAGCTCAGTGCCAAGCTGAGTGTGTTACATCAACTGTTACCGTATCTGAAGTCACAGTCATGTAAAATTATAATAACCACATCGTACTGTCAAGAAGATCCACTTTAAACTAATTGGCCAACTTATTAAATATCACACCTGTCAGGCTAAACTGCTTTGTTAGCTGTGATCTACTTATGACTAATGTCCCTCAGCAAAACATTAGCTTTTGTCGCACACAAATTAGCCATTTGGAGAGATGACACTCATTAATGTAGTGAGTGAACAATGAGCAAGCAAGCATAACTTAAAATAAGGTAAGACAGCAGGTGTGATCAACTGGATCATGAATTTTGCCACAGAAACTTTGGTTTTGGTCCAGCCAAAAAACAAAAATGATCAAAACATTAACACTAATGCTGATAGAATGTAAAAATACATTGATTCAAATTACTAATGCACCTTGTCTCAGCTGATGATCTGCAGTATGCTGGATACTCTCACAGCGTGCACTAAAAATGTCAAATTTACGAGCACATTTCCTTTTCTTGGTAAAGAGAACCAATTCTGGTGCTGATGAGTTTAGCAGCACTGACAGAACTAGAGCAATTCTGACTAAATTTAATTTTCCTCTTCTTCATTACTGCTTGTGATGAGGTCAGAGCAGCATGTTTTCTGAAATGTTTAGAGTTTAGACAATGACTACATCCTACAAGGGACACAATTACAGATAATCACTCATTTTCTGGTACCAGAACTATGAGATGCAGCTCTCTTTTACAGATTGCACATACATAGTACCATCCATATTACTCACAGTCAATTAATGATGATTTAATCTTGAAGGCAATGTATTACTCCACATAGGACACTCTATTTCTTGTTTGAAAAATGAATGCTTAATTATTTATAAATCAAACTAAATATTAAGTATGAATTAAAAACTAACTTGCCAAGTCAATAACATAATTTTCATAAAGGAGCAGTCCATTAAGAAACAGTTGCCCTCTACTGATAAACTGCAGGACACCAATCTCAACCCACTTCAACAAAAGTAAAAGGGACCAATATCCTGTTTTGACAGTGATCTAATTTATGCCAGTATAACTCATAATGGTTAGCAGCATTAGCCATAACTTAACTGTAAACTTTTAACCTAACTCCACTGCCAGTAATCCCACCTTAGACAGGTCTGTAGAGGTCAATAGGTAATTCCTCAGTCACTTCTTACAGTCTGTGTTTCCTCATCTAGGCCACAGACAGCCTTTGCTTTAGCCCAAATTAAATTAAAAGGGTTGATGATGCAATGTTAAGTAACTCATTTTTACCTGTGGCTCTCGTCCCAGGCTGGCCCCTCCCCCAACGGCAACCACAGGAACCCCCGTCTGGGCGGAGACAAACTCAAGCATGGGGGCAAGAGGGGCGCGGTTCGGCGGGGGCGGTCTCTCCTCCTCAAACACCAAACCCTGGAAGTAGAACAAAGGTTGCACAATGAAACAAAGCACATCAGACAAAAGGTATTACATCAGCCTCATTGAGACGCAATTTCATAAGCTTCTCCTCAGACTTTTATTCATCAAAGCTGCCGTTTCTTTTATTCTTATGCACCAAACCCTGAGAATAAATTAAAGGCTGAACAAGTGAGCACAATATATTGGAACATGGAGTATGTTCATATGCTGTTCACAGTAAGCAATATTCTAGTAAAGGCCCTATTTTCTTACCCTGCAAACAAATATCTCGACTGCTGAAGAAACCAAATATTTCCAAAGCATTTTGGAGGTTTAATGAAGTAATGAAACAACTGCTGGAGGCTTTTAAAAATGGCACTGCTTTACTGCTCTGCTTGGCAATCAATGTTCACAGAGATAAAATCAGAATAAGTCTCTGCAGTGGACTGGCATCCTGTCAGGAGAAAAGTGTGTGTTGTACCTGTGCAGCTTAAGCTGCTTCGCACCACAGAAACAACAGATAAGCCCCAGGCTTATGGGCCACCTCAGCTCCTACAGGGCTTACTAACAGGTGTGGCTGTTGCATACATGCAGAACTACTGCTGCAAAAAAGCCATGTTTTGTACAAATGTCCTGGTAAGCAGGTTTTTTTTTCTTTGTGATTACCTTTCAAGAAAGAACTGTCAACATCGTTAATGAATTCAGGATAAATGCATGAAGTTCTGGCAATCGCCATTACTTTCTGTAATGATACGAGGAGGAGCTGTAGTGATTTGAGGCTGGCTTGATGACTTAACGCTTGTTTTCGTGTAGAGATTCAGGGAAGCAAATTGAAGCTAAGTGTAGCTGACAGCTCAATTCTCACAGGGAAGCATTTGATATGCAAATAGTCTACAGACAGGACCTGGAAATAAGATAGCAAGTGTTACTTAAAAGAGTTAATACCATATTTGATCTAAGACATTTATAACAAGACCCTTCCACTGTTCTGACATGAAAATAAATCAAGAGATAGACAGCTAGACACAGATTAGATAAACAGATACACATATAATGTATATTTCTTCAGATGAATGAATGAGTCAATGAATGAATAGTGTGCTTTATTACCTCCATCAGTATGATCACAAGCAGCTCTCAGTGATGAGTTTGCAAACTCAGATCTGCTCCCATCACAAGTGTCATACTATGAATGAATGAGTGAATGAATGATTAAATGAACAAACTCCACAATGAACATGAAAGACTGAACAGAGAGTTTGTGATTTCTGTAAAACACAACTGAATGAACAAAGGAACAAACAACAAAACCATGTCAAGAACAACATGTTAAAGGTCTGATAGATTCTCATTAAATTTTCAACAACATCTTGGGGTGTCAACGTGGTAATGTTGTGTTATGGAGTCCGATTTGTGCAGAACTTTCTGAGAGATTTTTGTGTGATAGCTGGTATTTAAAGGTTTTTGAAAGTGAATCTTGTGGGAACTTATGGGAACAACTGAAGCATTCTGGGACTCTTACTGTACAGAATTATTTGTGAAAAGTTGCCCAAACTGGGAAGCCAACAGGACTCTCTAAGGGGAATACACAACTACTGGCATAAATTGCTCAATTGTTTGTTTTTTTTAAGCCTGCATTGTGGGCTGACACATGTCATGCCATTGTACTGTTTTCTACTTTAGATGCATGCCGGTTCTCAGAAAAGCAGCAATTATGTCACATTTGCTCCTCTGACTGGCACATTGTACCTTAACTATTTCTTCTGTGACTTCTGTTATGGAAATGTGGGTAATCATGTGGGTGTCATGTGGGTAATGTATGTACTGTGTGTCTACCTGCAGTGGTGTGGTGGCCAGCAGCTCACACAGCTGCAGCAGCAGGCTGCCTGGGCTGCTCTCATTCACAGCCAGGTAGATGACGTTGGCCTGACCTGACGGTGTCATCACCGTCTCCCCCACGAGCGCCGCCAGCGACAGGGATGATGAGGAGGAGGAAAACGAAGCCATTGCAGCCGCTCCTGCCAATGAAGCTGTATCCGTTACTCCCCTTCCTCCTCCTCCTCCTCCTCCTCCTCCTCCTCCTCCTCCTCCTCCTCCACCACCTCCTCCTGGACCGTTTCCCAGACCAGGCCCCAGCCCCGGCCCCGGCTCGCCGACCCCCGCACCTCCCACCACCGCCGTCTCCGGGAGCAGGGAGGAGCCCGAGTGGACCACGGCGATGTTGACACCACCCGAGTCCCTCTCTCTCTCCCGGGGCCGGAGCAGCAGGGGGGGCGAGGGGCGTGCGGGCCCCGTGCAGGCCAGGACAGCCAATAGCAGTGAGAGGGCGGGCCTTGGGGCCACCATGGGGTAAAAAGAGGGCCAGTGGCAGCTGTCGGATGGGGTTTGACAGGTAAGGCCAGGTGGGGTTTAGGGATTTGGGGACAGTGGGTGATGTCTGTGAGGGGAGGAGGGAGGGAGGAGAGGTGGGGGGAGAGTTGGTGGCTCACAGTGCTTCACCTGATGAGGAGTGGAGAAGCTGGAGAGGAGACAGAAAAGAAACTGTGTCATTATACTGCTGTCATAAGTCTTCTCTAACCATACGTACAGTTTCAAACAGTCACTTCTTTTTCTCTTTCATGTATAAGAGTTATCTCAAGTGGGACGGTTGATTTATGTTGCCGTTATGAAGCACTTACTCTCCAGTAAACAATGTAAATAAATGACACACACTACACGTTCTCATCCTTGTATTTATTGCCCCTGCTCAGACATCCTGTAAATCCACAAACACGAAAAGGATTTCAGCCAAGCTGAGGCTGCACACTCTTAATGCTGTTTACATTCCTAATAATGAAAACCTGCTGACATTTAGGATTAAACAGGACAACAATAAAACTTAACAGATAAGGATTTTTCAAAGTGCAGTTCAAAACTCCAGAGTGATTAGTGTTTATCACCAAATACGATGCCTAAATCAAAATGAGGATCTTGCGGATTAGTACTTTAAACACATTGATGATATTGTACAAACAATTTGGGCCTGAAGTTTTTCACTGAGCATTGTGGCAGCTTTTATTCCAGCTCTAATAAGCACCTGCAAGCCAACAAAATTAGACTACGTTTGTTTCCGAGGCACTATGTTCAATTAATGTTGTACACTTTTCAGTCAAATTTAGTTTTGTCCATTCTCCAAGCCTATGATTTCTAGTACAGTATACTAGCTACACAAAAATAGAAAAATGAGTGCATACTGTATACCAACAGTACAACGGACTAATAGAGTGTAGCATGGAATTCAAAAACAGCAAAGGTCTCTGGCTGAAAAAGTCAGCAGAAGGGAAAAGCATAGTATCCGGGTCAGGTCATTTCCTCAGAGACAGAAAGTTCAGAAGAGTGGATTTCATTTCTACCAAATTTATTTTTTCCACAATCCAACACAGACTGAGGTCTAAGTCACAGCATGCCAGCGTGGGGATGGGCCCAGAGGAACAGGCAAGAGCAGGACCACGGAGAATAAATGGTGAGTACAAGCAGAATAAGGAAGCAGAGAGAGACCTGCAGGTGTTAAAGGGAAAGAAGATGAACTAAGGGACAGAGGGAGGATTAGATAGAGGAGTGCAGATTAAACTGCAGTGGGAGGACAGATGCAGTGTTTGTTTGTAAGGGAGAAGAGTACAAAATGAGACTTGCATATGTATGAGAGTGAAAACGAAAGAGGAGCGGGTGTAAGGAAGGAATACAGAGCATGCGTGTATGTATTTGTGTGCGCAAAAATGGACATGCAGTGCATCTGAATCTGAACAATGAGACTCTGCTGCATGCTACAGTTTATATAATGAGTCCTGGCAATGGAAAGCAATTTGTGCACAATTTGACATGATGGCCAAAGTAAAAGTGTTCCAAATGAGCTTAAAATATTCAGGAAATGAAGAAAGTTTAGCAATGAATCCCCTCCACAGCTGCCCTTAGCTTAACAACACAGAGGTGTCATGTTGACATACAGTCAGCCACTAATTACTTTGGATAATTGCAATATACGAAAAAAAATGTTTGTGGTATTTAACTTTTATTGGAACTAATAATCATCATCTTTTCAAATAAATATGTTTTTATTATACCATCAGTTGGTGCAATATGAAAAAATTACATCAACCTATATGCAGATGACAAAATCTTTTCTGGGAGCTTTTTCTAGACGAAGGTGACAAAGAACCACCAGTACTCCTTGGTGTAGTTTGATTTGTAGGTTATCTCTGGGATGTGGAGTGAAAAAAAATCACAGTCTTAAGATTTAAGTTACTAAAAATGTTTAATAAATACAATAATTAAAACAATGTCACAAGAGTGACTTAACGCGAAGCTGGACACGACCACTAGAGGTCAGCAAAAACAAGATTTACAGCTAATGAGTAAGTTACTCTTTTATTGGGCAACCTGACCAAGAACATATTTATGTTTTCACCAGCTGCAGTAGCCTAAAGGTTTACACACATCCACACATCTGGGAGCTGCCCAGCACTTACAAAACATCTTCTGACTGTTAGCGGTTCAGGGTTAAGCATCTTGCTTGAGGGCATCACAACAGAGGCTGAGGGAGTGAAGAAAGTGTTTTTTCACACTTAGATTAAATGTTAGTAGTTTAATAACTGTGTGCGCGTTTTGTTGAACTGCACTGAAGAAGTATGTGCACATGCACAAAGCTGGAAGAGGAAACGGACACTGTCCTGCAGGCCCTTCAACACTGTTTTATTTAAGTGTCCCTGATCAAGGCACTAAAGCCCTGTACTACTCATTCACTGTTAGACTGGGAGCAGAGAGAGGGCTAACAGGCTGACTTACACACCGCAGTTTCCCCATCCTGATGATTAAAGCCATCAGGACTAAAAACCAATATAGATTACCTGAGTCTAGAGATATATTTAAGTTCACCTGATATCAAACTGATGTCAATATCAAACATAAATTTAGGGATTGATGGGGCAGACAATATCATGAATATTATATGCAGTATTTAGTGTATGTTAAAGCTAAAAGTTCTGTATGTTTTAATAGGTTGTTACCTTAAAACAGTGAGTGATGTTAGTTCTGTTACCAAAGAATCAGAAATACTCAAGTCAAGGAATTGAGAATTTATAGCAAATGGTTATACAGTTAGATTCTTTTTGAGGGGTTGTGCTGGGAAAACTAATCCTGTGGACAAACAAATATGTGAAGATTAAATCTTATTTAAATCAACAATATCAAAATCTTAAAAGGACACAGAAGGAGGAGGTTGAGGTGCTGGAGGGAGCTGGGGTGCCAAAAGCTGTTGGCATGAGCATATCAGCTGTATATCTGCATGTACTGTATGTGAATGGATGTTACTAGTCAGCTAAGCTACACAGCGAGTGAATGAACCAGTGATTGTAAAGCATGAATGAAAACAGCTGATGCAAGCATGACTTCAGTGCTCTGCTCAGTTTGAGATTTTGTCTCATCAGCTACCATTTAGTGAACTCACAGACACACTGTAGTGACATGATGAGTGGGATTTACTTTACCCAAACACACAATTTGCAAAATTGATTTGCCAGCTCAAAGCTTAAATAAAGATGGACTGATGTCAGTTCACATTATGTGTCAGAGAAGATTCAATAGACAACACTAGTATCCATTAATAACTAACATTATGCAAGTACAATATTTACATGCAGACACGATGAAGTTTATTGCAAGATCTTTAAGCTGAAAAGCAGTTTCATTAGTGGTCCCACAGAAGTTCCATGGAAGAAACAATGCATTGTCTCTGAATCTGTTATTGTCTCCTATTTTTTTCACTGTGTGAAGGCGTCTAATTCAGAAGCCTTTTGCACAATCAACACAAACCACTCAACTTTGACAGAGATTGCTTAATATACAAAGAACAGAGAACCAGAACAATGGAAAAATGGCAAATAGACAAATGTTAATGTAGCAGTCTCAGTGACAATATTCATTGAGTAATATTTTTAAAGGGTGACAGATTTGAGGTTTAAGATATTAATTACAAACTGTAGAGCCCCAACCTAAGCACCTTGAAGCGTTGTGACCCATGTCCTATAGGTTACTAACCTTACTAACATAACCTTTTTCTAACAGATCTTACTGTGAGCAGTGTACAGTATATGTTGACCATTTAATTGCATATTAAGGCACTACATCAGTGCATTACTGGATTGCTAAAATATCTATGAGAACAAATTTTGAAGTGAGAGCAGAATAGTCCCAGTTGTATCTTTAACAGAAATATCCACCCTCAGAACCTTTTACACTGTTAAAACCAATCAGTTGTGTATGTTCAATACATTCAAGGAATTAATTAGTGCTGTAATTTCCTTTCTGAATGTACCTACTCTACCCTCAAATAACCTCATATCAGTTAGTGATTTCATCAGTTTCCTAGAACAGTTTTCAGCAACAACCAGAAAACGTGTGAGACTTCTTTGCTGTTTTCAGCTTTAGGTTAAAATTTGGGGCAACACAATGATGATAATACAATAGACAGCGTTCTGGGGTATTGAAGCTACCACTGAGAGAGAAATTGGGATATCTGACACTAAAGTAAAACCTGACTTTTGTGCAATACTGTCAGTGATTGAGAAGGCAAAATTGTAGGGGATCGTGGAAATAAATTACAGCTTCAGAGAGAGCCATGTGCTGTTCTCAAATGGATGAAATAACAGAAGCAGGAGTGAGTCAAGGCTCATTGTTAATGTAAAATATGTAGAAGGCGAAAATCTAAGACCTTTAAATGCAGCTCAGCTGAGGATATACAGCTTTCAAAGGCTGTGGAGTCTTTTATCACGATTTTCTGTGAAGATTTCATTGTGTTCTGATGGAACAGAAGTGATTAGCACAAAACATGGCATAAGAGACATCCAGCAACTCTACCTTTCCATCTTGTGATACACTGCTAAGCAACTGACAGCAAACTGAAACTTGCTCCAGACCTCAGTGACACACTAGCATCAGGAAAGTCATACATTTCTTTAAAGGTCACTCCACCAACAAAAATCTTTTCACAGAGTAATGTGAGGATGAATCATATAAAACTTCTCTACTCCACATGGTCTTCTGCTAGTGTGTTACTGTGTTTCAGGGTTGCTGAATGAAAAAATCTGCAAAACAAGCAACTACCAAAGACGTAATTTTCTTTGTAAACAACTGAACCAGTGCATTAGAAAAAGGAAGAAATAGTAATTTCCATCCTTACAGTCTTGAACTATTTAAAGAATGTCAAAGCTCCTCTAGTGCAGTGAGAGACTGCAGTCTATAAAAGCATACAGTACAGGACATTCCTCCTCTGTGACCATTTTCAAATACTACAATCCAGCATCACAGTGACTTTGCTTCCTCCATGTGGATTTGCATTTCAAAACTTCATAAATGGGTCAATGAAACCAAAGTATGTGCCTTCGCTCTGCGGGCAGAGAACTTGCACGTCTCAAAAACTTTCAATTTCCAAAAGGTGTGAGCAGTTGTAGGCTTCTGGCTGAGGCTTGATGCAGTGCAAAGGTACAACTGAGACATTTACTTGCTTGTTGGAATACAGAAGATCAAAATGAGAGATGGCCTGCAGCAATTCCCATAACTGCTTTAATGGTAAGTTTACTGATGCTGCGGAGCATGGATCGATGGATCGATTTCTTCACTGCTCACTCTGAGGATACTGAACTCCTCATCAGCTTGGTGAACCTCAGGCAGACTCTTTAAAGAAGTAAGTTTTGGATTGTCCAGGACCAGGTATTATACTGAAGACTGCACTATTTAGATCCCTCTCCCCATTCAGCACAACATACCTGAATATCTCATTCATGAACCAGACCTCATCACCCTACATCAGAGTTGGACCTCACAAACGCTCAACTGGTTGAATGGGAGCAAATTCCTGCAGTAGGTTCCAAACCTGTATGGAAAGTTTTCCCAACATATTACAGCAACATGTAAAATGTAGCATGTTAAATGATTTGAAATATCTTACAGATATTTCAAGGTTTGGTTGAATTGTGTTACAGTTACAGTATTACACTGTAAAGGGTTCATTGCACTTAGAGGCACACTCCATGATTTTGTCACGACACTCAGTGGGTTCCCCAAATTCCTGATTTTTTTTCCCCTAGCTGACTGTTGATGGAAATGCTTGACTTGTTAATGCTTTGAAACACAAAGCTGACTCAAAACATTAAAAATGAGAGGCTATTTTGGGTGCTATAGGGCACTATGACGAAATCATGAACTTACCAAAAGAAAAAGAAGGAATGGTATCACTAAATATGAGATGATAACACATTTCTGATAGGAGAATAAAATTCATATCACTCATTTGTGTGTCCACCGCGTCATCGTCACCAAGTCATTCTGGACGAAAATGTAATGAAGGCTGAGGGGTGCTTAGAGAGCCTGCATGTGAATCATACCTGTTATGATACGTAGCCTTAATACCAGCCATTAGTCATGTTGTTGGCCTTGGCTGTACTATCTGTGCAGGCTCAAGCTGTTGACACTCATCAGCCTTGGATACATAGAGAATGTGAAGCAGTCTGAGGACTGCAGGCTGCCAAACAGCAAAGCCAGACAGCTGGCAAGGCACTGGCACGGTCTCAGCCCTCAGTGGTTGGATGTCTTTTTAGAGGAAACAGTAAATGCTGCAACCTAGACTGTCCAAATATTATTTAAACATTTGTTTGCTTGATGTTGAAAGGCCTTTTAGATCACATACTTGGGTTATAAGTGAAGAGACAATCATGGATGGAGCAAGGTCACATGTGCTCAGTTCATTCACCCTTTTAGGCTTTTTATGATGTAAAGTTGTCTTATACATTAAAGGAAACTGATGTGTTCCACAAATACACAGTCATGTAAGAAAAGAAATCTTTGCAATTAAAAAGTATATTTGTCTGATGTTGTCAGTTTGATTAATGATGATAAAGGTTTCCTGCTAGCATTTTTTTTCCAATCTTCAATATGTTCTAGTTGTTATATTTTCTTGAAAATTGCTTGCTCTTTGCTGCTGCAGTGACCCATTTTCCCATCAGTATCATTAAAATCACATCTTGCTTTATGTCTTCTTATCGCTTCCGAGGACAAGATTATCTTCTCTGTATCGATTAAAGTTAACATGTGTGCCACAGAGTGTTTGTATCTGTTTTTGTGGTGAGAAGAACTACTGAAAAGACTTCCTCCCTTTTAGCAGCTTGTTCATTTAGCAGAGATGATTTCCTCAGCCACAACCCTGTCGTCAGACAGAAACTAGGGGGCAGAGTATTTCTTATTTGACAAGTTGTGGGTAGTGAAAATGAAGGTAATTTACTACTGTCCCCAACAACACATGCATGCATCATTTTCTAAAAAATTACTTTATAGATGTTTATCTTTTTTTATTTCCAAAGACAGGCTGCAGAAACATGATCCTTTGTATGTTCTGATACATTGTGCACTTGCCAGACATAACTACTTAATGAAATACATCACATTGGAAAAAAGAAATTGTGGAAGTCTACAAACGAACTTGGTAATTTGGTGGCAGTTTGTAGCATAAACATATTCATGTTCTCTTTCCAGTCATGGTTGATTTAGTAACATGTGGGACTGATGGTAACAGCAAGTGTAAGTATCAACCACTGGGGACGGCAAACACATCTCAAGAAAGTCAACTGGTGAATCTGTAAACGAAGTCATGTTTTACTAAAGAAAACTAAGTAAGACAGTTGACAACAGTACTTACTGTTTCTCTTTCAAATACCAAGCTCATGCTCAATACACAGAGGCATCTTTTCAATTTCTTGTGAGTGGGTATACAATTTTAATCACGTGTGGGGAAAGCAGACTCCGCCACTGACAATGAAAATAACTATATAAAGAGACTGTTACCAAAAGCAGATACAGTGAATAGCACAGGTCAGGTCCCATCAAAAAGTGGTACAAAGTAGTTCATCCAAGCATCTTAACAAAATAGGTGGTATTGGAAGCTTCACATAATGCCTACTCACAGAGCTAGTTGGTAAGCTAACCATTAACACACTAGCCAACCAGGAACACAGTTTGCTTGGTCAGTAACATGACAATAACAACTGTACATTCTGTTGAGAAACAGTTTATACTCTGTCAGAGCAGGGTTATATAACAGGGGATGGTGAAACACAGCTAACAGGTTATGACAGCTTCCTCTGTTTTGGACTCTGGCACTGTCAAGATGTTTGCCAATGTTCGCCAATGTTCGATGGCCAAATTTGCTGTAAAATGTTGCTGTTTTAAATGCTGGTGTGATTATTTGCTGAAATGCCAGCCATAAAAAGTATCAAAAACATTTTATTTTTTTTAAATAAATAGAGTTTTATAAATTCAATATTAGTGTGACTGAGTATGGGCTCATGTACTGGATGTTTAATGGGCTTTAATCAAAACCAGCATGAATAATCTGAAATGAACAGCTGTGGTGGCAATGAATGAGTCAAAACCTGCATGCGAATTAAACTGTTGTTGGAAAAACAAAATGCATCCTACACAAACACCCTCCAGAGGGATTAGAAGAAGAAACACTGTCAAAACGGCTGCTCATAGGGTAGATGCTGGAGCATATTGTGAGTTTAGCACGTTGCGTAGCTGGTGAGATGGATTTTTTTCTGTGCTTGTGTGAAGGCTGCTAATGCATGATTGATCATCAATCAGTATTCTACTGCCTGAGACACAGGGGGATGCACCAGACCTGGAGCATTTGAAACATCTGCAACTGTGAAAGCAAATACCAAATCCTTTGTAGAAACTGTCAAACCACAGACATTTAAGCACTTTAAATCCACTGTGTAAACAACATAACAGCTGCTCTCAAACACAGCTTTACAGGTGCACGTGTGCTTGTTTTCAAGGATGTTGGTCCTGAATGTGATGCAGTGTGTGCATGCTTATGCAAGGGTGTGCATGCGGATGGTGTGATTTGTGAGGGTAAAAGGAAATAACGGCCACCATTAACAGTGTCTCAGCAACAAAGACAAGGTTTATAGATGTAGGGGAAAAGGAAAGAGAGGAAACAAGAGAAGGAAAAATAAGAAAACAAGGTAGAAAACGAAACTAGAGAGGACACAAAATGGCCCAAGACAGAAGAGAAGTGGGATAAAGATAAGTAGAAATGAAGCAGCAGAGATATTCCTTTAGAAGGGGGGTAGATAGGAAAGGGCTGGTGGAGGTAGCGGTCGGGAGTCTACGCTACGATCAATCAACATCAATTTAGGTCAGCTTACCCACAAAGCTGAGTACAGTACACGTCCTCAGGAGCTTTGAGCCTCCTGCTCTGAGGGCAGAGCGAGCGTGGCCGCTCCCCTGCGTACTAATTACATCTACTTATGGCACCCAGGAGTTTCATGTTACTGTAGGTTTTTCTCCTTTAATATTTTTTTATGGAACTTGCTGCTCTCATGCTCTCATCTATAGAGCTGCCTACATCTCTTGGACTAGTCATGATGGATTTTAAAGGATAGTTCATGCTATAGCAGAAGTAAAGGACAGCTTTTTATTTTGTTACATTTCTTGGTTGATCTTTAGAAAGTTGGAGCTGTTGTTGGAGGGATTCCTGAAATGTTTTTATCACAATCATGTTCTCTTCATCATGACACAACCCTGTCTCTCAGAAAATACTGAGGTAGTTTTAGTGTAGGAAGTGCTATATTATTATTATCATCTACTTCAAGTTAGTCACAGGAGGAGGGTTGTATTTGATGGTGGGCATACAAAGGGCAGGCCACTGAGTCTCGTGTGTGGTTAGGTTTAGGTGACAATCGCACTCTGGTTAAAGTTAGGGAAATAGAGAATGGAAAATATGGATGACCTGACCAGGTGTTTTTGGCCTAGATCCCAATCCAGGTCCTTTAAATATCAGGTATCTCCCAAAACCAAGTCTGATCCAATACTTATCTTTATCTAAATGTGGATATATGTGATACTTTGAAATTACCACTGTAGCCTCTTAAATTTGGCTCATTTTTCATAAGGTGCTTGAAATACTGGACTTGTCCAAACATTGAGGATAAGAGATCACTACTAACAGAGTGATGATACAAAGCCGGTTGAAAATCAGCAAAGTTGCCCTTTAAGCCGAGCAACAGTCTCTAACAGAAATTGCAGTGCAGTTTGAAAAAGGGAGGGTGTAAACTGTGGTATTTTCCTTTTAAGAACCCTGGGTGTGAAGACTAAATTGTGTTTTTCATGATCAATCAATGAACCCACACAGCTCAACAATGTGCTTCCTTCCTCCCCTCATTTCTCTCCCTCTGTTTCCTTCCTCTCTTTCCTCCCATTTTCTGTCTAACCTAAATTTTTCCAACATCTTTCTCCTTCCTGTTTTCTTTCCTCCTTTACTCCTGCCTCCTTCCCCCCCCTCCCTTTCCTCTCCTTTACCATGCCTCTTCTCCTTCTCCTCCTCCTCCTCCTCCACCTTCTTCCCCTCTCCTCTTTCTCCTGGGGCCTAACAGACCCATTACAGGCTGAGTTGATTCATGGCCCAGTCCCAACATCATTGAGAGCATGGAGGCATGCCTATAAATCTTACGCCCTACACACACACACACACATTATATCCCCAAAAATATACAGCAATCAATGGAAGTACAACAT